>OY743170.1:15897595-16146566 GCA_963555705.1 Ligustrum vulgare | reverse complement strand
TTAAAAACCTTGAAAAAGGCTTAGAGCTTTGAGATAAAAGTTCACCTATCTTTGAAAGAAAAGATAAAACCAAGAAATTGCTCTGAACATGAATGAAAGTGACGATGATATTAACCTTCGTAGGAGTAGAAATGACCAGGACAGTGAGGAAGAGGCTCCCCAGAGGCCTCATGAAAACACAAATGAGGGGTGGCTCAACCTAACACTCCGCGTCGGCACTGAAATTGCCGCATGCTGCGAGATATGACTCGCATGGCAGCCCAGATGTTGGAAATGCAGAAACAGCAGATAGAACAAACTGCTGCGATGAATGCCTACATGACTAGAGGGTATATTATAAATGAGCCCATGATGCCCCCGCAATACTCGTAGCCACATTACTCACCATCTAAGGCAGCTACTGCCTCCTATTATTATCAAGATCCATAGGCATATGCTGAGGTGGAATCTATTCCTTTCAACGAAGAGGACCCGGTGCATGAAGCACCAAGAGAACAAGATCAACCCCCTATTAGCCATAGGAGGCTTCGCCTTCAAAGTCTAGTAGTGTTTTTATCCGAATAGGGGGATTATTCCAGGGCAAAAGAGGAGGCCGGACTGACCAAGGTTGGCACCATGCAGCTGAACCTCGAAATAGGCAGGAGCGACGGGCTGAAGAAACCTTGTCACGGAGCCAAATCTGTAAAGACAGGTATGATACAGGGGCGGAGAAATTGAACCTCACATATGAGCCTAGGAATAGGCGGGAAAGAAGGGCAGAAGCAGCTCGAACCAAATCTCCTAATGGTCTTCCAACCTTTGAAAGGCCAAACTATGGCCAAGTTTTGCCACCACGAGTGCAGGATTACGCTCAGCCGCCTTACGACCAGCACCATGACCCGATGCACTCCGGTCATGACGAGAATAGTGAATTACCGTCATACGAGCTAGATGACGAAGAGGAAATAAGCCCCTTCACGGAGGGCATCTGAAGGTGCCCAGTGCCCCATAACTTTGAAATGCCAGAAATAACGAAGTATTCTGGCCGAGGTGACCCTGATGATCACCTGTTAAACTACCGCGCTAACATGGAAATAGCCGAGCCACTCCGACACTGAAGTGCAAAGCCTTTGCTTTAACCCTTGAGGGAAGTGCGATAAGATGGTACAAAAAACTCCCTCCTGGTAGCATCCACAGCTGGAGAGATTTGAAGGCAGCCTTAAAAAATGGCTTTATTTCCTCCAGGCCTGGCCAGCTCCCACTCCAACGCCTTCAGGACTTCAGGCAAGGAAGGGAGGAATATTTGAAGAGTTACCTAGCCCAGTTTACTGAAGAGATGCACATTTGTGAGAACATCACCGAGGCAAAGATGTTTTCCGCATTAAAAGGGGGGCTAGACATGACGAGCATGTTTTGGAGGGATGTCCGAAGCAGAAAGCCTAGGGATTACAATGCCCTGGTAGATCTGATGAAGGAAGAGATCGTCTAGGGCTAGAAACAATCTTCCTCAAGGGAAATACAATCTTGGGTACCCTAATGAAGCGAACCCTAGGAAAGGAGGAAATAAGGATAGGTTCGGCAGTAGCCGAAGTGGGGCGCCATGCCCATTTCTGGGAATCGGGTCCACGCCCAACTTGCACTTAAACGCCCCCTCTCCGAGTCCCACCACGGCCCAGGGGAGAATGGAAGGTGGCCGAAGTGGGAAGCATCCTATGGTTGGGGCTTACTGCGCCTACCATAGGTATTATGGCCACGCAACGGAAAATTGTAGAGAAATTCACATGTTAGCGGACCAAAAGACACATGGAAGAAGGGGAAGTGATTTATCTCCTAACAAAGGAAAAACACAAAAACAAGGTAACCAAAAGTTTAACCGAGCTGATAGGCGAGCTCCGTGGAAGAACCCAACCAAAGAAAGAAATGACAGTCGTCAAAGAGACATGAGCAAAGGTCAGGATAGTGGTAGCTCGGAATGGGTTGTCACGAATGATGGTGGACGATGGTGCCTCGGTAAACGTGATTTATGGAGTAACTTTTGATAAAATGGGGATTATCACCCCACTCATTCCAGTCCCAGATCCAATATATGGGTTCACTGGGGACAGCATAACTCCCAGAGGATCCATAACCCTTATGACTGAGGTAGGGCAAGCACCAACTTTCTCCGGAATCCCCATGGAATTCTTGATTGTAGACAAAATCTATTCTTATCATGGCTCAATTGGAATGCCGGGTCTCATTGACTTGGGGGGCTGTAACCCATACGAAACACATTTGCATGAAATTCCCCACGGAGCATGGTGTTGCAACTATAAGGGGAAGCCAAACTGAATCACGGACCTGTTACACAAACGCTATCCGAAAATTTAAAGACCGGAGCTTGAACATTATTAGCGATGTGGCAATGGCCGAGACTGCTCCATACTCTAAAAGACTGGGTGGAGGGCCCTCAGAAAGTGAAGATGTCACAATGACGCCGGAAGAGGATCTAGCAGATCTAGACCCAAGAATGGCCGAAGACAATTGCTCTACCCCAGCTGAAAGGCTGGAATGCTTTGGTGTTGATCCACTTGATCCAATCAAGGAGTTGCAGATTGGATTAGATTCTCCGTTGAATACAAAGATCAACTAAAAGGCTTCTTACTTAAGAACCTCGATGTTTGCATGGAAACATGATGACATGATTGGAATTGATCCTAAAGTGGCCTGTCATAGACTTCAGCTTGATCCAAGAAGCCCTAGGCACAGGTAAAAGAGAAGACCGATGAGCTCTGATAAATACGAGACCTTGAAAGAAGAGGTGACGAAGCTATTGAAAAATGGCTTTAACAGAGAGTTCTGGTATCCGAAGTGGGTATCAAACCCTGTTTTAGTCCCAAAACAGAATGGGAAACTGAGAGTGTGTATTGATTTCTCAAATTTAAACCAGGCATGCCCTAAAGACAGTTTCCCCCAGCCTCGGATTGATCAATTAGTCGACTCTACAGCGAGACATGATATTCTGAGCTTTATGGATGCATACTCTGGATACAATCAAATCCCCATGCATGAATCGGATGAGAAGCACACCTCGTTTATTACGGATATGGGACTCTATTATTACAAAGTCATGCCATTTGGCTTAAAAAATGCTGGAGCCACCTTCCAAAGATTGGTAAGTCATATGTTTTCGGAACAACTGGGAAACACCATGGAAGTATATGTCGATGACATGCTGGTCAAAAGTATGGTCGCCACCGAGCATATCCGCTATTTGTCAGAGGCCTTCGATGTTTTGAGGAAATATCGAATGAAGCTCAACCCAGCGAAATGCGCCTTTGGGGTAGTGTCCAGAAAATTTCTTAGATTCATGGTGAACAGGACAGGGATTGAAGCCAATCTAGATAAAATCAAAGCTTTTCTGAACATGCGACCTCCCCAGAACCCAAAAGAAGTGCAAAACTTGACGGGAAGAATCGCGGCTTTAAATCGATTCGTTTCTAAGTCCACTGATAAATGCTTGCCATTTTTTAAGATCTTGAAGGGAGGGAAGCGATTCCAATGGACGCCGGAATGTGAGCAAGTTTTTTCCGACCTGAAAGCATTCTTGGGACAGACCCCATTATTATCAAAACTGAAGGCTGGAGAACCACTCTATTTGTATTTGACCGTGTCAAAAGAGACTGTTAGCTCAGTATTGGTCAGAGAGGAGGATGGGAATCAGTTCCCAGTGTATTATGTAAGCAAAGCCATGCTGGATACAGAAACACGTTACCCAGATATGGAAAAACTTGCTCTCTCATTGATCACAGCAACTCGCAAACTCCGCCCCTACTTTCAGTCGCACTCCATACTTGTTCTCACAAACTTTCCTATGAGGTAAGTATTGTAGAAACCAGACGTATCTGGGAGGTTAATGAAATGGGCAATAGAAATCAGCCAGTACGACCTGCATTATGAGCTTCGAACAGCTATAAAGGGTCAAGCATTAGACGATTTTATAGTGGAGTTCACACATCCCCCCGAGGTGGAGATGATTGATAACTCGGAGGATAGCCGTGAATGGAAATTTTTCGTTGACGGGTCCTCGGCTGAAGGAAGATCCGGGGCGGGGATACTACCAATGAGTCCAGAAGGATACAAACTGCACAATGCGATCCGCTTTGTCTTTAAAGCCTCAAACAACGTTGCAGAGTACGAGGCGCTCTTAGCTGGACTAAGGCTTGCGAAAGCTCTAAAAATTAAGTCTGTAGTGGCAAATAGTGACTCGCAGCTTGTTGTAAGCCAGTTTAACGGACAGTTTTCTGCCAAAGAGTCAGCCATGGTTGCTTACTTGAAGAAAGTGAAAGATTTAGCCGTGCACTTCGGAAAAATGGAGTTACATCATATTCCCAGAACTGAGAATTCCAATGCAGATGCTTTATCTAAACTAGCAAACAGTAATGATTCCGAGCTCCAAAATATGGTTTCACTTGAGCATTTGCCGACTTCTTCCATTGAGCCAGGAATGGAAATTTTGGCAATAGAAGAAGAAGGATCTTGTATGAATCCTATACTGGCATACTTGAAGCATCAAACAACACCAGACAAGCCGAAAGCAGCTCGGAGATTGCAAAGATATGCCACAAATTTTGTACTCTTGGATGATCTGCTTTATAAACGAAGCTACACCTCTCCTCTATTGCGATGTGTTGGGCCGGAGGAAGGACAATATATAATGAAAGAAGTCCATGAGGGCATATGTGGCAACCACGCTGGGGCGTTATCGCTGGCTCGGAAAGCTCTCCAACAGGGATATTTTTGGCCAACTATGTGAAAGGACTCTCATGACTTCATTCAAAAGTGCGATAAATGCCAGAGGTATGCGACCATACCACATCAGCCGCATCACAAATTGATTGTGGTAACTAGCCCTTGGCCTTTCGCGAAGTGGGGGATTGATATTATTGGTCCTATGCCCAGAGGTGCTGGTAACAATTGTTTTGCAACAGTGGCAATTGACTACTTCACCAAGTAGGTCGAGACGGAACCCCTGATGAGGATTACCAAGGCCAACACCACCAAGTTCATCTGGAAGAATATTATATGCAGATTTGGAATACCGCACTCGTTGGTTAGTGATAATGCAAAACAGTTCAAAAACAAAAGCATTGATGAATTGTGTGACGATTTGGGAATTAAGAAATTATTCTCGTCTCCGCATCATCCACAAGCTAATGGGCAGGTAGAAGTCGTGAACAAGACCATAAAAAACACCCTAAAAAGGAAGTTTGAATCTAAAAAAGGTGCATGGGTAGATGAACTCCCACAAGTATTATGGGCACTTCGAACCACCTCGCACACTGCCACCGGTGAAATGCCTTTCTCCCTGGCATATGGATCTGAGGCGGTATGTCCAGTTGAAGTTGGGGTGCCTTCTCTTCGTCAAATCCATTATGACGAGGCGGGAAACGAAGAAGCACAAAGGACAAACTTGGATTTCCTCCTGGAAAAACGGAGTGATTCTCAAATAGTAATGGCCAAGTACCAGGAAAAAATGGCCCACTACTACAAAAAAATAGTAAAGGGTCAGCACTTTAACATTGGGGATTTAGTCCTTAAAAAGGTCCTTCCCTCTACTCAAGAACCGGGAGTAGGGACTTTAGGTCCTAATTGGGAAGGCCCTTATAAAGTCACCATCGAGGTAGTACACGGTACGTACATGATCGAAGACCTATCTGGGGTACCTTTGTGTAATCCTTGGAACATGGATCACCTTCATTGCTATTATCAATAAATCAAATTCCTCTTCGATGATTACAATATCTCCACATAATTTTAATGAAAATTTGAAGTAGGTTACGTTAAGGATTGCATCAACTACTGTTCAGTAAACATAGCGTATATTAAAAAACCTAAATTATTTTGTTTATAGGAGACCACAACTCCATTATACTTGAACTTTGTTAGACAAGGGACTCTTATAAGCTCGTACTACGATCACTGCGTATTGGTTGAACGTATTAACACCATCATTAGGAGCTTGTCCAAACTAATAATCGTAGGGAAGAAGAATCGCAGGTGTTACGAAGTATAAATCAAATATGTTCAAATGTTTGTCAAAATCAGATCTAACCAGTAAATAATAACATGAATGCCTTAAGCTACTTAAATCTGAGGGACTATCTTCGTACAATGAATTTAGAAGGCGCTTGCATTTAGAAGGTGTTTGCGTTTAGAAGCATTCACACTTAAACAAATGACGGTGTACCAACCAAAAACTTGTGTACACAACTGTTGAACTTCGTAAAATGATCAAAACATTGAGCTAAAAAAATCATTACGTTTATAATTCAAAGTATCAAAACATTGAGCTAAACAAATCATTACGTTTATAATTCAAAGTATTTACAATTCAAAGTGTCATTACGTTCACAATTTAAAATTCGAGAAATAAACTAAAAGCTAACTAGTCGTAGCCACACCCTATTGCCACATTCACTGGGGGGGTCTTTGGAAGAATCTCCGCCTGGTACGATCTGGCAGGAGTCAGAGGGAACATCAGTAGGAGGATCTTCCCCTAAATCTTGTGGCTCGGGATATAAGGCCTCGATCTGGGAAATGTCCAAATATGGGAAAGCCTCTTTTACATCTCCCAAGGTCATCCTAGCCCCAATGTTCCCGAAAACTCTCTGCATAGTTTCATACTCATGGGTCTCTTCAAAAGTATCCTTGAAGTCCTGAACTGCTTTCGACACTTCGGCCCCCAGAACCTCCTTCACCCTGGCTGCAATAGTACGTTCCAAGGCCTCAGCAATTCTAGAGTCAATATGTTCCTCCAGGGAGGCATAATCCTCCTCAGCCTCCTTCATAGCCTCTACCTCCCCATGTAGCTTAGAGGTGACTTCTGCCACCTCAGCTGCCAGCTTGGCCTTCGTGGAGTTTACTTCTGCTAAGGCTTCAGCTGTGATGGACTACGCACGATTGAAGTAGTCAAGTTTCTTGCAAAGAGCCGCCACATCATGTTGTCCGCATGACGGAGTTCAGTCTCAGCATCTTTCCTGTCCCACTGCGTCTCCTCCACTGAAGATTCCACCTCATCAATAAGGGCCAATGCTCTAGCATTCATAGCTTTGGCAGCAAGGAACTTCCGGGACGGAGTGGCACGGGAAGAGAAGGCAGGCCAGCCTTCTGTCCAAAATTGCTCGGTGACCAAGGCAGCCCTGGCAGGAGGAGAATTGGGGGAGTCAAATAAAGTGGGATTGAAGGTGACGTCCTTGGGGAGGACACTGGCTTTAATCTGTTTGAGCTCTTCTACCCCCGCATGTGTCACTTCATAAGCCAGGTCTGGGATAGATGTTCACTAATATCTCGCGATGCGAGATATCCCCACAAGTGTACGGGTCGTGAGAAGTAATAAAGTGGACCTAGGAGTCCGGATTATCATCCCACGAGGACTGCTATTAATTACCGAAATATTTTAGTTCTACACTTTATTTGAACGAACAAATGAATTTGAGGTTTTAAATTAAAACTAAAGAATTAAACTAAAGAATTTAAAATTGGAGAATTGTTTTGTTTTTAAATACGATTGTAAAGTAGTTGGGATTCACGAGTTCACCTAGCTAATTAAATCAATTCCAATTCCAGATTTTATTTTCTAAATATGTGTTCGATTGAATTCACTAGTTCAAATTGAGATTCCTCTCTCGAGTTTAAATCAATGCTACCTAAATAAGTCAACCATGTATCTCTACAGCGGGTCTGTATATTCCTTATCTAGATGCATTACACACAAGAATTCACATACGACCGCAATAATTACAAGAGTATATCTCTATCTCTCGTTCAATTACCGGATTTATTACCTAGATCTATGTTATTAACTCACCTCTCGGATTATGAAAATAACACATAAAATCATGAATAAGTGGCCAGTTCATTCATGCATTAAACGCAATAATAAATCAACACATGCATTAAAGCGTTAAAACAAGAAATATGAAATTAAAATAATTAATTAGGCTACATCGTTCATCCAAACATCAAATTTATCTACGCATCATATTTAAATAGCAAAAACAAAATATAATGACGTTCATTGAAAATAATAACGAAGAATGGAAAGATTGCACCAATTATCAATTCTTCAAGTATCTTCAATTCACGCCCCTCTTCGATGCTTGAATCTCCAAGAATTTGAATTAAAATCTCTGTTGTGGCTCGTTCTATGGAGAGGCAAAGGTCTGGATCTCGTGCCTCTTATGTTGTATATATAGGTTTTGGAGAAACCTAGGTCAAGAAAGAGAGAATTCAGTTGAAAATCGCGAGAAAAGCCCACAGTCGGCCCAGCCGGATAAGAACGCGATCTCGTGGCTTCAACCCTAGCGATCGCGTGGACTTCGTTAAAACTCTCGGGTTACAATTTTGTATCTTCTCGCGATCGCTTGGTACATATCAAGCGATCGCGACTTCATCTTTCTTTCGGCTGTGTAAGTTGGTCCCTGACTTTTAATTGCACCTTTAGTCCTCAACTTTCAATTGTTGCAATTTAGTCCCCAAACTTTATCTTCTTCTCGATTTGCCCATTTAAGCTCTTAATTCATTCAATTAGGTCCTCCAACCTCTGATTTATTCATTTTGGCACATTGCATCTTTTCGGTTGACGTCACAAACTTATCAATTGCTCGTTTTAGCTCTAATCAACACCCAATTATGCATTTTTCTCTTCAATTACTTCATTCTTCATCTTTTGGGTTATTTTCTGAAAAGTAAATGATAAACAAAAATTAAATAGTAAATATTCCTAAACGACAATAATTACACCTAATTTAGACATACAAATAAGTGTATAAAATACACTTATCAAATACCCCCAAACTAGAATTATTGTTCGTCCTCGAACAATGGAAAATAAACTACAAAAATCAAAGAAATAAGAGAACAAATATTTTTGTTGTGTCAACATGTTTACCATATGACTCCAAAGTCCAAACCAATTTAAGCTTTAAGCAAGCGTCATGAACAACAATGCAAAATAATTTCTAGTTATATCTGCCAGATTTTTAAGTGTGTATGTGAATAGCCAATGTCAAATGCATACTCATGCAAAAGATATACTCAACACTGTGTGACTCATTATGCATAATCCAGCCCGAATCCCATGTGGTCAATCTATAATTTCTAATGAAATTCATTTCAACGCTCATGAACGATCACCACTTTCTGCTTTTCTCTCGCATCCCTGATTTTTATCTATGTGGGTTCTAAAAATATTCTTTACTTTTTCCACACAAGGTAGTCAGAATCAGAAATAAGTGTGCACAACAAATCAAAAGAAATCAGTCCCCAATTCTACAACCTCAACCACCACAGGTCAGTCAACAAAGCTTATACCATGCAATATTTTTTTTTATTTGGATGACTTTTTCTTTTAATGTCCTTGTCTTTTACCATCTTTATGCAGAACTTTTCATACTGGTTTTCTATATGACCCCTGTAGCGGGCTTTCAGATCGGCAACTCCCAAACTAGTTGGCTTTAGTGTACCAGGTTCAAAGAACCCCTCAGACGTACTTGCCCAAGTCATAAAGACTTAAACAAAAAAGTTAAAGATGTTATAATGTCTTATGTGTAAGTCCACTCTCCGTACTTGCTTTCTAATTGACTCATGTAGCGAGCTTTAGGTCGATGACTCCCAAGCCAGTTGGCTTTAGGACACCAGGTTTGAAGGACCCCTCGGACTTACTTACTTGAGTCAAAAAGGCATTTGAAGAGCGGAATAAGACCTTCAACATTTTTCTGTTTTTATGCTGGAAATGGTTTATACCGTTGACCAAACTGTAATGAATAAAGTGAAAAACCAAGAACCACAGACCTCCAACCCGTCAATACACACAAATTCCAACCATTTTACCCCCAAACTTTCCTTTTAGCATGATTGGTTCTAATTTAGGGGTGGGATGTCTAACGGTCTAAGTTCAGGGGTTTTTTAGTCATTCCTAAGTTCAAATTGCATAAATTTGCCCCACATGTATTAAACAAAATCTCTTACACAAGCAATTATCCAACACTGGCTATGTGCGCAATAAATATGAATCTAGCAAAACATAACTAGTTCAAAAATAAGTTCATGCTTTCATGTTGTCCAATTTTCAAACATAAGCACAAATTGATTCATACTATATCCTAGGCAATAAACATGTTGACACTTTTTCAATGTCTTTTTTTTTTATTTTTTTTATAATCCCAATAAAATCGAATGAATATAAAATGAATTAAGAATGTAATGAATTTTTACCCCCAAACTTGAAATGAACATTGTCCTCAATGTTTGCCAAAAATATTCAACAATGTAAAACGAGGCAAAGAAAAGAGAACGAGAACTTCCTAAGTATAGAGGATGTATTTCTTTGAAACTTCCTGTAGCACTGCATTGGATGAATCAACCCTTTGTTTGTATTGTTCAAATTGGGTTGGTGTGTTTTGACTGGTGTTTTCCCTGAAAATAAGAAATAATTAACATCAGAAGTCATAAACACCAATAAGAAATAATAGAAGTTCAGTACCACACCCCCAAACTAAAGTTCAAGCAAAAATGTTGAATTTTCAAAATTGGTCGACCACAAACATTCAAGCCTTGACATCGCCTAGAAAAAGATAAATTTTCCCGAGCCATCTTTTGATACGTTAAAGTTCACAGCATGATCGACAATATATTAAAAATCCAGCTCTTTTGAAGATCAATAGGGTCATGAAACAATGTAGAGAAGTAGGTGACGTGAGACAGTTTCTGGGTGCAATGGCCTTGCAATGGGGCTGTCATGATGCCAACATGGTTTTAATGCCAAGATGTGAACTAACTCATGCACTACACACACATAAACATTGATACACATTTCATGAAGATAAATGCTCGGATGGATTTATAAAATTAGCACAAAACTCCCTTTGTATCATTTCATCAAATACATGGTGTGAATTGCAAAAATCAAAGGATATGCATAGGTTTGGAGGCATGAATGAACCAAAAATTTTGTCTATTAAACCACAAATCACAAACTCCAACAACTAACTTAAGCCCCTTCTTCACAATTCACAATTCCAATTATTCAAAATCTAAAAGAAAATTTCATAAATTTGAGTAAAGTATGTTTCAAGTGAAGAATTACATACCTTTGATTGATTTGGATGCGGGAAATAGCAATGATATTGATGCAACTAGGTGTTGATGACATGCACACAAAATGTAAGATCAAATATGAGCTGATTAGGGGAGAGAAAACGAGTTTATAATGTTTGAAATTGAAAACATGGGGAACAACACTTAAACTGTCGATTTTTGTCCCAGTACAGCCACTCGATCGCCTGGCTGGAGTGCCAGCGATCGCGTGGTTCAAGGTTTAAGAATCTGTTGATTTTTAAATGTAAACTCGTGATCGCCATAGCCTATTGGCACGCGATCGCGTAGTTCCCGGCTGTAATAAATTTTTTTCCTATTTTTGATTTCCAAAATCATTTTTATCCCCCTAATCACTTCATTATCGATGCAATGATTTTCCAAACCTTATCGTCATGATTCAAACTAGTGTGTGTGTGAGTTTGGAATGACGATAAAAACCTAGTCTAATATAAACATGCAAAATTAAAAACATACCTAAATATGCAATAATAGACTCTTATGCACAAGTGTTCTAAACATGAAACATGCAAAACACTCAAACACATTTCCTACCATGCATATATCTAAAATTTTAATACTAAAATAAATAGTAAAAGCGTAATAAGTAAAAGGGAAGAAAGGTTGGGTTGCCTCCCAACAAGCGCTCAGTTTTAAGTCTTAAGCCCGACTTTAGCACATAAATATCATGGAGGCTTGAAAGATGATCTCAGAGCCTTACATATCTTGCAATTTTCAGCCTTGCAGTTCTCCACCCGTTTTCTCACTTTATTTAGTTGTAAAGTCTCATTTTTAGCCACTTGTTGAGGGATGTTAGGTTTTTCTTCCTTCTTGTCCCTCCATCCATCTTTTGCCTTTACGAACTCATATTTTGTGATTAGCTTCTCCTCAATATTATTACCTTGCTTGGTCTTCTCTTCTGGTTTCTGGACCACTCCCTCCACTTTGAAGCAACTTTCTTTTAGATTATCGAGATTTTCCCTTGGCTTGATGCTGAAAGTGACTTGCTCCTTATCTTCCCTAAAAATGATTTCTCCCTTTTCAATGTCAATCAGTGCTCTTCCAGTAGCTAGGAACGGTCTTCCAAATATTAGAGGCATCTGAGTGTCTTCTTCCATATCAAGAATCACAAAGTCAACTGGGAAAAAAAATTGTCAACCTTTACAATCACATTTTCAACAATACCATATGGGTACTGAATAGATCTATTGGTCAGTTTCAGTGTGATATTGGTTTGTTTAGGCTCCCCCAACCCAAGTTTCCTGTACACAGATAGAGGCATTAAATTAACACTGGCCCCTAGATCACACAAAACATTGTCAAAACTGAAATTACCAATAATGCAAGGGATAGAGAAACTCCCTGGATCGATCAATTTTTGTGGTAATTTCTTTTGAAGTATGGCGCTGCACTCCTCACTCAGTGCTACTGTCTCAAAATCAACCAACTTTCTTTTGTTTGACAGCATCTCCTTCATAAACTTTAAGTAGAGGTGCATTTGGGCCAAGGCTTCAGCAAACGGAATATTTATGTGCAGTTTCTTGAAGATTTCCAAAAATTTTCCAAACTGCTGCTCGAACTGATGCTTTCTCAATCTTTTTGGATATGGAATTGGAGGAACATAAGCTTTGACTTGCGGTCTAACTCGAACTTCTTCCTCAGCTTTTTCTTGAACTACAGTAGTCGGTCTCTGTTCTTTCTCACTTTCCTGTTCTTCCACCACATCTTTCTTCTGGTTCTTCTACTTCTCATATTCCTCTACAGTCACTTCAGATAGCTGAACCCCGCTCCTTGTTGTTATTGCATTAACATGCTCACGAGGGTTCATTTCAGTATTGCTCGGTAACTGTCCTGGTTGCCTTGTTGCAATGTTGGCTGCTAGCTCTCCCATTTGTCTCTTCAAATTCTTAATCTCAGCTTCTTGATTCATAATCTCACCATTATGACTCTTGACCAGCTGGATTAACATCTCCATGTTTTCTACCATGGTTTTATGAGATTTTTGTTGCTGCTGTTGTTGAAAATCAGGCGGACGCTGAATATTCTGATTATTAGACCAGGAGAAGTTGGGATGGTTCTTCCATTCTGGGTTGTAGGTTTGTGGATAAGGACCACCCTGTTGCCTGTTGCCCACGAAATTGACTTGTTCTGGATTTGATTGACTCTGTTGCATGGGACAGAAATTAACAGTGTGATTTTCAAAACAAAAATCACATAGTGCTGTTTGAATTGAATTGACTGTCTGCACACCCATACTATCAATTTTCTTCGTCAACGCATCCGATTTAGCATTTAATGATGTAATTTCACTAACTGCAGCAATTCCTCCAGATTTTGGTGTAGATCTTTCTGAGTACCACTGGTAACTGTTCGCAGCCATCTTCTCGGAAATCTCAGAAGCTTCTTCATAAGTCATATCCATTACTGAACCCCCAGCTGTCGAGTCTGCGTGCTTCTTATTTTCATTTGTCAACCCATTATAGAATGTCTGAACTAAGATCCAATCTGCGATTCCATGGGTAGGACACTGTCTGATAAGCTTACTGAACCTTTCCCAAGCCTCAAAAATGGATTCCCCAGGCTGTTGACTGAATGATAAAATTTCACGCCTTAGCTTTGACATGCGGCTAGGTGGGAAAAATTTATCTACAAATTTCTGACTCATAACTTCAAATGTGGTGATTATGTGTAGGGGCAAAGAGTAAAACCAGGCTTTTGCCTTGTCCGCCAAAGCGAATGAGAAGAGCTTTAATTTCACAGTGTCATCTGAAACTCCATTCATGCGTTGCATATCACATAGTTCCAAAAATGTCCGAAGATGGGCATGAGGATCCTCAGATGGCAGTCCATGAAAAACACATGAATTTTGGATCAAGGATATGAAGGAAGTATTGATCTCAAAATTATTAGCTCGGATTGCAGGAGGTACAATGCAGGTTCCAATGTTCCCCATAGGAGGAACCATGTAATCTCGCAAAACGCGTCTTCCATGATTTTGTTGCTGTCCATTCACAGCTGCTGGCAGATTTTGTTGATTTCCCTGATTATCCTGAATTATGTCATCTGCCATGGCTAAGTCTTTTTGTTGATTCGCTTCCAACTGTTGTCTACACCTCTGTCGAAAGGTGCGTTCAATTTCTGTATCAAAAGGAAGCCAATCAAATGACTTAGTCCTTCTTAACATAAATTAAATAAAACCAAAATTAAAAACAAAAACTGAAAAATAATATACAAATAAAAATAAAAATAAGCAAAATAAAGTTCAAAGTAAAATAAGAACTAATGGGTATCGATATTAATTAACAGTTCCCGATAACGGCGCCAAAAACTTGTTCACTAATATCTCGCGATGCGAGATATCCCCGCAAGTGTACGAGTCGTGAGAAGTAATAAAGTGGACCTAGGAGTCCGGATTATCATCCCACGAGGACTGCTATTAATTACCGAAATATTTTAGTTCTACACTTTATTCGAAAGAACAAATGAATTTGAGGTTTTAAACTAAAACTAAAGAATTTAAAATTGGAGAATTGTTTTGTTTTTAAATACGATTGTAAAGTAGTTGGGTTTCACGAGTTCCCCTAGCTAATTAAATCAATTCCAATTCCAGATTTTATTTTCTAAATATGTGCTCGATCGAATTCACTAGTTCAAATTGAGATTCCTCTCTCGAGTTTAAATCAATCCTACCTAAATAAATCAACCATGTATCTCTACAGCGGGTCTGAATATTCCTTATCTAGATGCATTACACACAAGAATTCACATACGACCGCAATAATTACAAGAGTATATCTCTATCTCTCGTTCAATTACCGGATTTATTACCTAGATCTATGTTATTAACTCACCTCTCGGATTATGAAAATAACACATAAAATCATGAATAAGTGGCCAGTTCATTCATGCATTAAACGCATTAATAAATCAACACATGCATTAAAGAGTTAAAACAAGAAATATGAAATTAGAATAATTAATTAGGCTACATCGTTCATCCAAACATCAAATTTATCTACGCATCATATTTAAATAGCAAAAACAAAATATAATGACGTTCATTGAAAATAATAACGAAGAATGGAAAGATTGCACCAATTATCAATTCTTCAAGTATCTTCAATTCACGCCCCTCTGCGATGCTTGAATCTCCAAGAATTTGAATTAAAATCTCTGTTGTGGCTCGTTCTATGGAGAGGCAAAGGTCTGGATCTCGTGCCTCTTATGTTGTATATATAGGTTTTGGAGAAACCTAGGTCAAGAAAGAGAGAATTCAGTTGAAAATCGCGAGAAAAAACCCACAGTCGGCCCAACCGGATAAGCACGCGATCTCGTGGCTTCAACCCTAGCGATCGCGTGGACTTCGTTAAAACTCTCGAGTTACAATTTTGTATCTTCTCGCGATCGCTTGGTACATATCAAGCGATCGCGACTTCATCTTTCTTTCGGCTGTGTAAGTTGGTCCCTGACTTTTAATTGCACCTTCAGTCCTCAACTTTCAATTGTTGCAATTTAGTCTCCAAGCTTTATCTTCTTCTCGATTTGCCCATTTAAACTCTTAATTCATTCAATTAGGTCCTCCAACCTCTGATTCATTCATTTTGGCACATTGCATCTTTCCGGTTGACGTCACAAACTTATCAATTGCTCGTTTTAGCTCCAATCAACACCCAATTATGCATTTTTCTCTTCAATTACTTCATTCTTCATCTTTTGGGTTATTTTCTGAAAAGTAAACGATAAACACAAATTAAATAGTAAATATTCCTAAACGACAATAATTACACCTAATTTAGACATACAAATAAGTGTATAAAATACACTTATCAATAGACACGGAAGGCTCGTCCTCCAAATCTTGGGTCTCTGGTGGCGGAGGAGCAAAGGTGGTATCCTTCCCCCTCCTGAGCCTCTTCAAAGGGGAAGGCTCCTCCTCGGATATATGTTCGAAAATATCCTCGGATAGGGGAGATGGCACCGAGACATTCTTAGACTCCCTTTCCCTCTTAGAGCCATCCCTATCTGACCTCTTTCCCTTCCCCGTTGCTGTGACCCTCTTAGGTTCAGCCTCTTTTTCCAAGCTAGGCTGTTGGGGGCCCACCGGAAGCAGACTAGGTGGTGGCAGCAATGCAGGAAGAGGACTTTCAAGTTGGGCAGTGGACGCTTCGGATACCTCCTTTGCCACCCCTACTTGCAGATTAGCAAGTACTGCTTTCTGACTCCTTTCAATCTCGCTGCCGTGGCGAAGGGCAGGAAGGACCCTTTTGGTCATAAGGCCCTTCAAGGAGATCTTCGGGAAGTCCTTGGAACCTAACAAGAAAGAGAGAAGAATAAGGCTATGAATGATTGAGGCATAAGCTATGAAGGCAGTAAGAAAACAAACTCACTCATAGCTCACATAAGGCTGTGCTTAACAAAAAGCTTGTTCTGTTGGATGACCTCCTGAAAAGTGCCCCGGTAAGCGAACACTCGCCGCACTGCCGCTAAATCTACGTAGGAGAGGAGGTAGGCAAAAGTGTCCTCTGCCATAAACCAATAACGTGTGAAAACAAATAAAGAAAGATGAACAGAAAATAAAAGTGAATGACACACGACACATAAGGACGCGAAAGCAAATACAAGACTCACTAGGTGGGGAAAGAGTTCGGGAACGGTGATTTCCGGACTAGGTTCCACAGGCGAGCTCTGCCACTCCCCCGCAACCCAGAACCACTGGTTCCTCCAGTTCTTTATTGAAGTGGGATGACCAATAATAATAGGAGGATATGAGCCTCTGGGGGACAAGTAGTACCAGTCCTTGACATCCGACCTCACATCTTTATCCCTTCTAGCGGACTTCTTCAGGTTATATAAGGTGTGGATGATGTGCAACGAGATGGGGTAGCCAGGGTTGACCTCTTGCCACACCAGCCAAGTACCCACCGCCTGCGTCCAGAAATTAGGGGTCAATTGGTAGGGCCATAAGTTGTAACTCCTAAGCAGCACCCTGAAAAAGGGGTGCAGGGGCAGCCTCATCCCGCAGGATAAAGCATCATAGCATATGGCCACTTGACCTGGGGGAGGGCTACAGGGTCGGCAAGAAGGTGTAGGGTGCAATAATCGAACCCCTTCTAGTATCCTGAATTTCGCCGATGCTCCCGCCAAATTAATGCCTCGAATTTTCGTGGCAATCTCACTGCTTTCCCAAAATTCTGGGTTCAGATCAGGGTCCACATGATACCCTGACACTTTATTCACCAGGTCCACCCAACCTTCAACCTGGGCTATTTCCTCCTCGGATAGCCCTAAATCTTCCCTGTGTACCCTAAATGGGGCCCTAATACTTAAGGCAAGGTCCTGATGACCAAAAGAAGAGCCCACTGTCTCTCCTCTTTCCAAATCCCTATCCCGCTTGCTTCGAAACTCCTGCAAAGAGGCCTCTTCTTCGGATGACAGGTGAGCCATGTAGGTCTGGTTCTTTTCTTCTTCGCTTTCAGAATCATCCAAATAAATTATACCACTGTATTTCCTATTCCTCCTCTTAATCTGCTCCCTAAAGAAGCGGGAACTAAAAACCGATAAAGACAATGGGCAAAAACTTCTGACAGGAATCGTCATTGCCAACAGTTCCTGTGAACCCGTTCCCCCAACTCTTTCCATTTTTCTTTTTGTTCTTAAAAATGGGCCAGACTCACCAAAAGGAAAACAAAATGCAAAACAAGATTTTCAAACCCACACTCGAAGATTAGAACTGGAAAAGCTTTGCACATACAAAGGAAAAGAATTTTACCTTAAAAAATGGACGTTCAAGATTGTACATTCGAAGTGAAGAACACGCCAATGGAAGATGTTGAGCAGTAGAGATGGTTTGCTGGGTGGAAAACCCTTGAAGAGATGCTGAAAGACTTACAAGAAAGGAAGAGGCGCTGCAACTTTTTGCGAAAGTGCTACTACGAAATTTCTAAGAATACGGTAAAGGAGAAACAATGAGAAGAAGGAGGCTTTATAGGGAACCCAATAAACCAAAACCCTTGGTCTTAGAGCTGCATGATTAACACGGGTAACCCGCGTCTCTTGGGAGATGGGCTAATCAAAGCGCCAACTGTCGAAAGAAGGGAGAAAACCATTCAGTTACCACAGTGTGCGCCACGCGTGGCAAGATGTCACCCCCATTCCCTTTCTTATTTCTTGGGAAATGATATCAGTAGCCCCCTTATAATAAATGCGCTGCCTAAGACATGCTAGTATAATCCCGACTTTCGCCTGGGAGGTAAAACGGGAGTAGGAGGTCGACTTTACTTTGAATCCGAGCTCCCCCTAAGGAATGTCATTCCGAGCCATAAGCTTGCAGCGTCATATGATAATTCCCAGCTAATGGATGGCAGAATAATTATAAAATATTGGATGTAACAAGATAACGGAGTTTGGGCAAAACCGCAATCCTATAGTTGTCTAATTACAGAACGTTATCAAAACAAGATTAGTGCTTCGAACATATGACAAATCCTATCCGCCCATGAATGACCACATCGGATTAGTGAACCACCATCGAGGGCCCAATGGACCTTGGCCCATGGCTAAAGCTTAGGATATCTCCTTGGGTCAACTGTCGAGGTGGAACAGCACGTGAACTTCTTTAGCCGAACTGGTTTATGACTAGCCGAGGTGTTTTATGTTTAGCCGGGGGGGCTCCATGGTAATACCTCGGATGAGTGATGGGACAATGGATGGAGTCAGAGATGTGACACCGCCTTTATCAAAAAGTGACAGGCGCCCATCCCCTACCAACGTAGCAACGATTACTACCAAAAAGTAAGATCCTCCTCTCCAACAGCTAAGATAAATACACGTGTAAAGTCCGTCACGTGTCGCAATCCGAAACAATAACTTCCTCTATAAATAAGACATTCATTTCATCCAAAGGGGGGGGGGGTTAGCATTTTCACTCTCTTAACTGAATATATTTATTCTCACTCCCCTTTCTCTCTTTTACACACTTATATTTTCCGCACTCAATTTATATTTGCTTGAAATGAGCACTGACTTTGGCATCGGAGTGCAAAAGGAAGCCACCTCGGCCCCCTTTGCAAACTGATTGTTTGTCACAGTACGCAGGTGATCCACGTGTTCAAGAGGGAGGAGTTGAGACGTGTTGGTCCAAGGTTCAGCCGGATTTTGTGATCAAAATCATTATATATAAAAATAGAATATGGTCAACACGTTTATTTAGCATGTACAAAAATAGTATATGCAATTGTGGAAAATAAATTTTAAAGAATATGTGGTTGAGAATGAACATTGAAAAAAATTATTTTCGAAGAATCAATTCTATACAAATAAGTGATAAAGTCTTATATCGTGTGAGTTAAACTTTCATTTATAAATTGAGATGCATAGATGATTTTTTGTATATAAAGTTAATTATATTTGTAATATTCATTCAATAAAATTTAATTAAAACTTGTATTTCATATTATTTATTTGTTATATTCATTTAAATATAGGACGGCGTATAAGTTTGTCACATATAAGTTTAACAAATTGCAATATTTAATTTAAGTTTGAGCAATTTTTTATTTTTTAAAATGTTTGGTAAATTTTGTTCGTATTGTATTTGTTTTTTTACATGTAATGAATTTAAATATTTGTTTAATATATTTAAATATCAATTATTGCATTAAGATAGTTAGTAAAAATTCTTATAGTGTTATTGGGGAGTCGATAAATTAATTTTTTAAATGTCTATTTAATATATTTAAATATCAATTATTGCATTAAGATGGTTATTAAAAATTCTAATAGTATTATACGGAAAGTTGATAAATTAATTTTGTAAATATCTGTTAACCTCTTTATTTCATTTTACAACTTGAAAATTGTAAACATTTCAACTTTTAGAAGTCAAAAAATTGTAAGCTCAACTTCAGTCATTAAATCAAAATTGTAAAGTATAGAATAAGTCATAAGTTCATTTTTTACTTCGCCTAAATAAACTAAGAAAACTAGATAATGAACAATTAGCAGTTAAAAGAAATATGCAAGTCGCAATTTTATGTTTTACTTTTTTGAATATTTTTCATTATATATGAATGCACAATTTATTTGGGCATTGTACTTTTACAACTTATTCAATAAATAATTATCAATTATATCTTTCGTGCATCGCACATGTGCGATTACTAGTAATAATAATAGTCAAACTCCTAATTTTTTTAAACAATGTAAACGAGTTTCACTTAAAATAGTTTAGAGGGTAATTAGTACAAAAAAATTATCTTCCCAAAAACATTGTTTTCCTCTTAACTAGATTTGAATTAAAATAGTACGATAGATTTGAATTAAAATCTTGAAAGGATTCTCTAATGGAAGCTGAAATCTCATCATCGAACGTTATTTTGTGAGAGCAAACTCAAAAAATGATGCAGAGGGTATATATATCTACGTCAATTTTTGAGTTTGCTCTGACTTTGTTCAAATTTCTTTTACCTCCTTTTACCTCACAAAATGACGCCCGGTAATGAGATTTCTGCTTCCATTAGAGAATTCATTCAAGATTTTAATTCAAACAGAGCCTACTATTCTAATTCAAGTTTAGTTAAGAAGAAAACAATTTTTTTGGGAAGGTATATATATATAACATGGAGATGGAAAACAGAATTTGCTAAAAATAGCTACATCCATATTAATCTTCTAAGTTTGCTGAAAATCAAAAGAACGTCGCAATACAAAACTTGAATACAGGAAATGATTTTTTTCCTTGATCATGAATTCTATTTTGTGCTAACTACCTTTTAAATTATTTTATGTGGGACATGTTTGTACTATTTAAGGAATTTAGGACTTTGACTATAATTATTTCTTTTTTAAAATAAAATTATAGATTAGTCATTTCACAATATTTTTATGAGAAATAAATTGTAAGGACATTTGGAGCAAAGAAAGATCGTTGAGGGTTCAAATACTAAAATTGAAATAAGATGAACGATTTGTGCAATGAATGCAAATGACAGAGACATTTTACACCAATTTCCCATATTTGAAGAAAAAATGACCAAATGAGATAGAATGACCAATTTCGTAAGAAAATGTTGAAATAAGGCTTAAATGTCAAATTTGAAAAGACATGAATGATTTGCACAATGAGCTTATTTCTTCCCATACAAAAATTTGCAATTTTCCTTCAAATTTAATTTCAACTATACTTTTTTATTAGACATAACAGTTTTCATACTTTTCAACCATACATTCTCAAAAAAAAATTAGAGTGCATTTGATTGGCCTTGATTTTCCTATGAAAATGAAAATGTTTTCCTATTTTTCTATTTTCTTGTGTTTGATTGCAAAATTTTTACATGGAAAACATTTTCCTCCCCTACATCTCTCACGTGCCCATTTTCCCAAACTCTCTCAGCGAATGAGGCTATGAGGGCAAACGATATTGACGTTCTATAATATTTGCCAAAAATGAAAAATGTACAGGTTGAAATTACCTCTGTTTGTTAAAAAAAATTTGTTTAAAAACATATTTTTTTTTATATTTTCATGATAAAATATACGATTAAAAAAAGGAGATATGAAATGTATAGGGTTAAAAAGTGATTTGAGAAATTGTATTGTAAAAAAATTTATTTTTAAAACAAATTTCCCGATCAAATCATATAACCCACATGCATTTCCATTTCCTATTGGGAAAAGTATATAACTACAAATCTAAAACTATTATTTTTTTTAAACTAACAAATTTAGGATTTTTTTTTCAAAAAATCAGGAGTTAATTTGTAATTAATAAATATAATATTGTATAATATAAAATTCATTATCAATTATAAATTAAATTAAAACTTATATAATATTTTGAAAAAAAAAAAAAAAGTCATCAAACTACATGTATACGTCCATCATAGTTCCCCACCGTCGACCCACCCACACCCACACCCACACCGACCCCGACAACCCCACCCCATCCCACCCCACCCCACCCCACCCCCACAAAAATGAGATTTTATTCTTTCATTCTCTCTTTCTCAATGTTTCCCACCCTATTAGGGTGGGCGTCGGGTGGATTGGGTTTGGACCCAACCCAAAACCGACTCGCTAACTTCGGTTTCTTAGAAAGACAAACCAGGCCAAACCAATTTGATTTTTAACTGCGGGTTGGAACTATTTTTTTTTAACCAAAACTGATTCAAAAAAAAAAATCTGACCAAAACAGAATCAAGGAACTGAACAAATACCATCTTCAAGCAAATATTACTTCCAACAATGATGGTGTAAACCAAAAAAATCCAAATTGTACCCAAAATCTTCCAAAAACTCCATTATATAAAACCAAAAAAAACTAAATTGTACAACTGCCATGGAGAAGGGAAGGGAATTTACACACAATCGACCATAAAAAAAAAAATTGCCTTGTCTATCCATCCATTGACTCTCCATTTAAGGACAAGAAAGAGGGAAGGGAATAGGGGAGTACGGCCACCGACGACTAGAACAGAGGTGATGGGTAGCGACAGTAAGATTTTGGAAGGAAATGGCTCCTCTTCGTCGGTTTGGAAGAGTATGGAACACGCAGCCCAGCAAGTAGTAAAGACTGAGTGGGTTTTGGTATTAGTTAGGGTTTGTTAAATCATTTTAATCGGGTTTGGTTGGTTTCCAACAGGTAAAAATGACTAAAACCGTGAACCGATCGGATTCAACCGGTTTGTCGAAAAATGAACCCGTACCCGAACCGAAAAATAGTTAACCCGACTAGACCGATCCGGTTCGATCGGTTTAGTTGGTTTATTCGGTGTAAATGCCTACTCCTACACCCTACCCTACCCTACCACCCCACCCCACCCCACCCCACCCACAAAGTGACAATTGATCACACAATCACAAATCACGATTTTACAATAATCGCAAATTTCACCCTAACCCCACCCCACCCCACACAACTTCAACCCACATGTAAAGTCATATTTGATCATGCAAAGTCACAATTCGATCACAATTACAAATTTAGCCCTTGTTTGAGCCCCTTTAAATTTTTTACCCATTTTTCTCTCTCTTCTTTTTAATCATACATTTATTAATAAAATAATATGATACATAAATTCAAAAAAGATTCCCTACTTTTTAACAACACATTCTCCTTAAAATTATTATTCATTTTAAATAAACTCTTTTTAAATAACATTAAACGGGAGTTAGTTGCAAAATTTATCCCACCCCACCCCACCCCACCCCACCCGACCTCACCTCACCTCACCTCACCCGGCATGCAAATTCATAGCTGGTCACATAAAATCACAATTGTGCCACAATTACAAATTTAGTTGCAAAACCCCACCCGTCCCCACCTCACCCCAAAGTCACAATTGGTCACACAAGGTTACAACTCGGTCACATAAAGTCGTCATTAGGTCACACCCCACCCCACCCCACCCCACCCCACCCATTGCATCCCATCCCTACCCAGACCCAAGATGATTTTTTTTCTCTATGTTTTGCTACCCCCACCTTTCAATCAACAAAGTCACAATTGGTCATACAAAGTTAATTTCAGTCACAAATCATAATCCTAAATTTCACCGCAACCCCACCCCACCCCATCCAACTCTACCCCACATGCAAACTCACATTTGGTCGCACAAAGTCACAATTGGTCACACAAGGTCACAACTCGGTCAAAATTAAAAATTTAGTTGCAAAACCCCACCCACCCCAACCCCAAAATCAAGATAACATAAAGTCACAGTTGGTCTCACAAGGTTACAGTTCGATCACACAAAGGCGCAGTTCGATCAAACGAGGTCATAGTTAGATCACAATTGGTTACGTAAAGTCATAATTAGGTCACAATTACAAATTTAGCTGCAAAATTCACCCCACATGCAAAGTCATAGCTAGTCACACAAAGTCACAATTGGTCACACAAGGTCATAATTCGATCACAATTACAAATTTAGTTGTAAAATTCACCCCCACCTCACCCCACATGCAAAGTCATAGCTGGTCATACAAAGTCATAGCTGGTCACATAAGGATACAGTTCAGTCACAATTAAAAATTTAGTTGCAAAAATCACCCCACCCCAAACGACCCGGAAGGTCACAGTCGGTCACACAAAGTCATAGTTCGGTTGCACAAGTTCACAGTCAGTAGCATGAGGTCACAGTTCAGTCACGTGAAGTTACAGTTCAATTGCATAAAGTCATAGTTCGATCAAACAAGGTCACAACTCGGTCTCACATAGTCATATTTGACCCAATAGTAGGTCACATCACGTCCTCGTCCGATGGTCTCACAAAATCACAGTTGGTTACAATCTTTAATATAATTGATCACATATTATTTATTCATTGGTTACAACTTACTCGTTTCTTGGTCACAATTAGTAATCTTTTTTTTCAAAATTACCTAGTAATTATTCATATTCCGTAATTGTCAAAAGTAACATTTAGTGGACATTTTAGTCACAATTGTCTAATAATTGATCACATTATGTAGTCATTACAAGTCACACAAAGTCACATTTAGACGATATTTTGGTCATAATTATCTAATAATTGATCATAATTACCAATAATTGGTCACAATCATATTCACCCAACCTCGACCCTGACCCTACACCCACCCTCCGTCCACGATCCCCATCCCAACCCCTCGACCCTGACCCCATACCCACCCCCAACCAAACCAAAGTAAATACTTTCCTCCCTCCACCATCTACCACCGTCATGCGGCCAACACCACCACCACCGACCAACACAACCACCACCAACCAACACCACACCACCACCTCACCACTACCTCCAAAACTGCCACCACCATAACCACACAACCGCACTACACTGTACTACGACGGGAACCACCACCACCTCACACAGCCTCAACCTAAAAGTCCAAAACAACAACCCAAATGAAAATAGAATGCAGAGAACAAGGAAGCAGAATTGTGACCCAATGGTGGCGGTGTGTTGCACCGCCTCAACCCAAAACAAAAATTAGCAGCACCGCTGCAACAGTCGAGTACAGCAGTGTTGCTATGAGACAGCCGCTGGGGTGAGAGCTACAGTAGTAACCACTACATAAAAAGTCGGCATCGGAGAGCACCGCAAGTGATTTCAAAGTATCGCTTCCCCCATGATTTCTCAAACCTGGGGCTAGACTCATGGGTGCAATAGGTGCGCAATGAAGAGACAAGTCTGACCGGGTAGTTTAGCGACCATGCCAACCGTCGACGACGACGAGAGATGGGAAAACAGGTTTCGCATAGTCCGATTTTTTTTGGTTTTGGGGCTGATTTGGGGATGTTTTGATGGTTATTTGGATTAATTGAGTTGATGGGTGGATTGATGGATGAGAACCGCCGGCCATGGGTATTTTCTTGTGAGAAAGTCGAAGGGTCTGACGGAATAGGAGGTGGTCTCTGAAGATAAGAGATTAGAGATTGGGGAGACATGCCTGTCATGAACTTTAACTATGTATTAATATAAGTTGATAAATATAATTAACACCTAATAATTAAAAAGAAAAAAAAATTATTTGGCACCACATTTTAACTTGTATTTTGAAAAACAAGTGGCTGTTTTTGTGAAACTATCAAAAATCTAACAACTATTTAGATAGAGAGATGGAGAGCTTAGAGAGAAAGAGATGGAGAGAATTTCTTCATTCCATTCAAGTGTGTGAAATAAATAATGAATGCCTCTATTTATAGGAAATTCTATAGGGGCAAAAATAGTCATTAATACAATAATTTATATTATAAATTAGGTAAGAAATTTTATAACATTATAAATTAGGTAAGGAATTTTATAACACTCCCCCTTTAATGCTCAATTGCTCAATTGTCAGCCTCGTTAAAACCTTGCTAACAAAATTCAGTGGGATAAAACTTGAGCGAAGGAAAAAGAGTACAGCTGCTCCCCTGATATTGACCATCATTAATCATTGAATCTTGTTGGGTTTTTTGATACCCAATAAATCCGGGCGATGATGTAAAACAGTTGTGGGAATAAAAAACGATATCTCGATAGATAGTTAGGCTCGATAACAACTCGGGGCCACTCGAAGAGACTTAATTGGTAGTCGCTCGTGGGCCACTTGGACGGCCCATTTGTTGTGGATATTTTGGATAAAGGCCTTGGACTTGGGTAGTCGGCCCATTAGAGTGGTTGTTAACTAGTTTGTGAGTTGAGCCTTTTGGGTGTTAAGCCCAATCCATGACCTAGCCCATTCCACCCTATAAACCCCCCCACCGTTGCCATTTTGTTAAAGGGTTCTGAGAAGAAATTTGAACTAAGACAAAAGGAAGAAACTGCCGGTTCTGAGAAGCTGGCCTACTGCTGCCTTCATTGTTCATTTTTTCTTCCTTGGTGATATAGTTCATCTACATTTGGAGCAACCAAGGTTGTGTGTTTGTTGAGTCGAGCTAGATATCGAGGGGTCTTCGTGGAGTGATTACTGAGCCCCGAGGTGTATCAAGATTCAACTACATTTTTAACATGGTATCAGAGCAAGGCATGATTTAAGGGGTGTTGAAGAAAGAAAAAATTTGGTGAGCTCAAAACCAAAGGCAGAGAGATGACTGGAGTGCAAAAGGAAGAAGCCGAACCAAAGGAAACCGAAGCCACTGTCCATTTTTTCAGAAACCGGACCTCCGGCCAACCAACCAATGCAAGACCAACACCAAATCAACCGCCTCATCGTCGAGAACACTCGACCAGAAGGCGGCGCAGTTCCGGCGGCTGAGACGGAGGCAAACGGCGGAAGAAGGTTGTGAAAACCGGACTGAAAAATCTGAATTCCGGCCAAACGAAAAATCTGGTGGAGAAACCACCACCACCGTGAACTCAGGGAGCTGGGGCGCACCTCCCTGTGTGGCGCGTGGGTCCGGCGGCGGCACGTGGGTCCGGCGTCCGGCTCGTGTGGCGGCTCCGGCGAGGTAGGTTTGACGCAGTTTGATATTTTCAATATTTCTGACATTTTGGCGTTGTTAGATTTTCGTTTCAGGGTTTGGAATTTTATTTGGACGATTTTGCCCTTGGTGGTTCGAAAGTCGATTCTTGGTTGTTGTGGTGCTGAATTTGGGACAAAGTTGGCGGTCTTAAATTTGATAAAATTTCGCATCTCTCGATCTTACGGACATTGAAAAGTCCGCTCTGGTAAATTGGCTGAAACTGTTTAAATTTCTGCAATAGCAGACCATCGTGTGGGTTGGTCATTAGGATTGGGGGTTGTCATTGCTTGACAACCATTGCATGTTGCTAGAATTTAGGTTTTAATTGTCTTACCTGCTTACGTGCTTGAGGTGTTAAGCTATTCTTAATTGCTTGTTCTGTCTTTTGATTGTGTATTGACGAATTTCCTATTTGTTGTATTCTTTTGTTAATCATGTTAGATTTCTTTTGACTTTGGGACCACTTGTTGTGGTTAATTGTCAATTTGTGATTTCTTGTTCATTTCGTGTCTTAAAATGACTGGACATTTTGATTTGGGGGTTTTCGATGGGAAAGGGGATTTTTCCATTTGGCAACAAAAAATGAAGGGAATTTTGGTTCAACAAAAGGTTTCAAAAGCTATCACTGGCATTTATCCCCCTGATTTATCAAAGGAACAAACAGAAGAATTAGATGAGCTTGCCTACACTTCAATTATTTTACACCTATCTGATGCTGTTTTGAGAAAAGTTGGTAAACTTAAAACCACGGAAGAACTTTGGAGAAAGTTACAGGACTTGTATTTGCTTAAAACTAAATTTACTTACTCGAAAAAGATTTCAGCTTTAAAATGGATCCTACAAAGGATTTAGATGACAATCTGGATGTGTTTAACAAACTTGTGCAAGATATCGTTAACTGTGATGAAGAGGTGTCTGAAATGTACAAGGCCATTATTTTACTTAATTCTATGCCTGAATCATTTAGAGAGGTTAATAATGCAATTAAGTATGGTAGGGACAACCTAACACCTGAGATTGTCATAGATTCCCTTAGGAGTAAGGAGATGGAAATTAAGGCTGAGAAAGAGGTTAAGAGGAGTGGTGAATTGCATATGTTGAGGGGTCATTTTAAGCAAAAGTGTCATATTCAAAACAGTGGTGACTCAAGTGATGACTTGAGTGAGGATGGTGGTAAGCATAAAGGTAAAGGTTGGGACAAGTCAAGGTCCAGTATGGGTGGCAAGCGATGTTTCGGCTATGGTAAGAGTGGACACTTTATAAGAGACTGTCCTAAGAAGAAGAAAAAGGGGAGAAGTGAGGCGAATGTGATTGAGTCTAGTTATGACCCTAGTGTGATTGAGGGTGACCCTTATTGATAGGGTTCCTAGTTACTGCATTTGCATCTGTGTGATCCTTTCTGTATGTGTGTGATTACTTAATTCAATGCATTGTTTTGTGTAGCATTTCACGTTGTTTGATATGTGTTATTTGCATGAATTTTTGTGTAATCATTTTTTACTTAGTGTAATGTGTTGACATGCATAGTGGGTTTGTGATGCATTAGCAGCGAGTGTGGGTGTGAGTATGTCTTTTGGTAATGTGTGGAGTAGATGCCTGATAGTGCATTGATGAGATGTACGGGGGGTGAGTGTGACATTTGAATGTCCTGTAAATCTTCTATCTGAAAATCCTGACCGGGTGGAGTGTTAGAGACACTTAGATCACTTCTATTAGGTGGAGACCCATTATCCCCTTAAGTTGAGAGAAGTGTGGTATTGATAGAGGAGCATCCCATAGATTTAGGATCTATTCTTGTTTACCAGTTAGGCATGTGTGGTGACCAATCTAGTGAGCATATGTGGTGGAGTGTGTGATATGTGTTCTCGAGGAGAGAGATACACGGAATGGGATAGGATAATTGTGTGAGGTCTTTTCATGGGGTCATTTATGCATTGTGATGTATATGTGTTGGCCATAGTGTTTGATTAACTTGGAGTTAGTCTTATGTTCTTGTGTGAGCATGTTTGAAAAGATTTCTGTATTATCTTATAGTTATATCTGTCATCGCATGTTGTATGTTCTTGATTGATTACTGCGATTATCTGTCTTCTGCTTGGATATATTTGACCTTAGTCCTAGCGAGTAAATGGAGCAAGTATGGTGTGTGTTTCAAGTACGAGACACGAGGTAAGGTCTGTGATTCCAATTTTGTTTGGATTACCTTGATTGCGCAAGTATAAACATTGTGATGTTTTTTCTTGCAGATTGTTTGGGTATCAAGGTGGAGATTTGTTGGGTTTTTTGATACCCAATAAATCCGGGCGATGATGTAAAACAGTTGTGGGAATAAAAAACGACACCTCGATAGATAGTTAGGCTCGATAACAACTCGGGGCCACTCAAAGTGACTTAATTGGTAGTCGCTCGTGGCCCACTTGGATGGCCCATTTGTTGTGGATATTTTGGATAAAGGCCTTGGACTTGGGTAGTCGGCCCATTAGAGTGGTTGTTAACTAGTTTGTGAGTTGGGCCTTTTGGGTGTTAAGCCCAATCCATGACCTAGCCCATTCCACCCTATAAACCCCCCCCCCCCACCGTTGCCATTTTGTTAAAGGGTTCTGAGAAGAAATTTGAACTAAGAAGACAAAAGGAAGAAACTGCCGGTTCTGAGAAGCTGGCCTACTGCTGCCTTCATTGTTCATTTTTTCTTCCTTGGTGATATAGTTCATCTACATTTGGAGCAACCAAGGTTGTGTGTTTGTTGAGTTGAGCTAGATATCGAGGTGTCTTCGTGGAGTGATTACTGAGCCCGAGGTGTATCAAGATTCAACTACATTTTTAACAAATCTAATATCCAAAATGAAGTCAATGATAAGTAGTACAAATCATGTACTGAAATTTGAAGTTCTGAAGTGCTGAAGTGCTTTAGTGCTTCAGTGCTGCAGTGCTGTCTCGTTAAAACCTTGTCAGTAAAATCCAATGGGACAAAATCTGAACGAAGGAAAAAAAGTACAGCCCTGCCTCGTTAAAACCTTGTCAGGAAAACCTAGTAGGACAAAACCTGGACGAAGGAAAAAGAGTACAGCATGATTCTCTCCCTAAAGTGTGCAATCAAGTATTCATGAACCTTTTGAATAATGATATCATCTTTCTTCTGGAATATATATATATATATATATATATATATATATATATATATATATATATATATATATGAAAATATTCTTGTGTGTAGCCGATATCATAACATTCTCATAACATTCTTCATAAGATGTCTATGGGTTTCTTCATTTGTTGATACCATTCCAGATGTCTATGATTTTCTTCATTTGTTGATATCATTCCAGCATAATTTAAAGAGAGAGCTTGTTGTTGAATTATTAATTGCAGATAGCTGTGACAATGTCTCAAAAACCTTGCTAGGAAAACCCTGTGGGATAAAACCTTAGCGAAGGGAAAAAGAGTACAGTATTCTCATTGATACGCCATAATTGCTGCCTCATTAAAAACCTTACTAGGAAAATCCTGTGGGACAAAACCTCAGCTAAGGGAAAAAGAGTGCAGCGCGTATTTGTTCCCTTCATAGGAATATCACAAGTATATTAATGCAATCTCAAATTATTTCATCAAACATATAGTTTGTGATGAGCTTTTATAAATAGTTTATAACTCATTTATGAAGTCATAGCTCATTTATGATGTACTGAACATGCTATATCAAGCAATGTTTAGTTAGTTGACTGATTGCATTACTCAAATCTAGAATTGATTCACTTCTGGTGAAACTATCAAAATCTAGAATTCACTTCTGATGAATAATTAAATATTCATTTTTCAAATTCACTTCTGGTGAATATTCATTTTCGGTAGATAATATAATTTTGCATATTGAAAATCAATTACATGCCCAAATATTCAAATATAATAATAGTACACTCCAATTGCATTTTCAACATATTATATTATGGGGTCATATGTATCATTCTTCATGTGATTTTATTTTAAGAATCACATTTCATTCTATAATGATACTATTCTGGGCAAATTGAATCTTTCAATGATTTATACATGTATGTTCTTGCACTTTATAAACTGCAATTTTTAATTTGCAGGAGTATAATCAATCATTGAAATAGATATCAATTTCGACATATAATCTATAATCATTTCGCTTGAAATTCCAACGTACCTCGATCAACTGGTACATCAAAGAAAACTCTCAAAGTACCGAGATGAGAATCACACTTTTTGATCTCACTCATTGGTATATCAAAGAGCTCAAACTAATGATATAGATTATAGTCACATCCACCATATGTCATGCCAGTTCTTTGAAAAATTTCGAGCGCAACGAGTCGTCTTTTACAACTGTTTAATATTTTTCATTTGTACAAATAACTACTGGCATTACACATTTAAGTGTTTTGAACTTCAGGTCCAATAACAATAATCCCTACATTGAGATTTTATACTTGGCCAAAGTATTATAATTTCATCAACCTCATTTTCATAAGAGGGTTGTTTATGTATGCAGTCGACTTATTTATCGATTCCATTTCATCTCAATATAACATAGAGAGATCTCTGTATATGTACTATCATCAGGCCTGAATCTCTTATCATTTAACTATGTCCCTTTTACTCACTATGAGTATTTAGCCTCAAAGGGATCAACTCAATTATTCAAGAGATATTTGTTTTTGAAATCGATTGTCATTATACTTCAGGCATAATTACGCTTTAAGCTTGATCACGCTTCATGCGTGTTATTGTTTAATTTCCCCATAATATTCAAGAATCTTGTATTATATCAGTCGGCTAAAAATGTCTCAACACATGTCATTCGTAATTATGGATATAATCACAATCATATATCAAGTGCGTATTGTTGGAGTGTATATAGATATCGCACTTCTTAGAAATAATAAAGTTTTACAAGCTAATCTTTATTTCATCTTATTGACATGTTTGTACGTAAAATATTACTGCATGAGAAATATTTATATTCAAATTGTTCTCATAGAAAATAACTTGAGGCTTTTAATCTGCTAAACCATTAGCAATATAATATTCTATTATCTCAATTAATTCGTAAAATCATTAATGACTTTAAGATATATTCATGCTAGCATTTATCACTTTACTCGTAATATCATTACTTGAGCAAATAATCAGTTATTCATTTTCTTAGTGAGATAATTAATTTGCCTTTGAGAACAAGCAGCAATGATAACTTGTTAACCTAAACAATCTTCTGGTTCTTTAATAAATGTCATTTTGTATTCTTAATAAATCTCATTATTGAATTGGAATCTAACCAATCATTATAGAACTTCTGGTTCAACAAGATATTTTACTTGTATATATGTATGAGCTTCTGATTCAAAAAAGTATTCATTTCATCAGTACGTATTTCTGTATAGTTCAAATCAGTATACCTTTATTACTTTTAGTATACCGGAAAAATCAGGTACAATATCCAAGAAAATATCTCATGTTCTCAATATTGTCGCCTAATCTTCCCTTATATTGAAAAAGGTAATGACGCATTATCTCATTGTTCCCACCTTTTCAATAATTTATTCCATTATTTCTTAATAGAATCACTGACACGCGGAGCTACCGCTCTTTTACGCGTTAAATAATGCATTTAAATAGATCGTTTGGGAAGAGATTAGATCCCAGAAAAAATGGATGTTATATTATCAAATATCCGCAAATACTACTCAAATCTTCCGATAAATGTTTTGAAAAAGATTTACCGAGTTCGACTCGAAAGATTGAGGCTGCTGATGGATCAAGGCATTACAGAAGATGTTCGTTGGTTGATCGAAGCAAAAGTTCGATTAACTGGTGAATTACTAGATTCATTTTCTAAGCAGGCTTAGGTAATAGTACTTTTGCAAAGAAGCGAAGAGCAAAAAGATTAAATAGTTGCTACAAATGTGCTTGATGGACATGTGATACCCATTGTAAGTCAGTAGGATATTCATCCATAAATCGAGACGATAAGATAGACTTCATTAAGGGTGGACTGAGTAAGGAGTAATTGGATGATATCCGATTGACTCTTGAGACGCACCCTAGTGGATATGTGCAGCGTGAGCTACTATCTTTATGGGCTAAATTCATCAGCGATAAAGAGCGTTATAGTCTCAAAAATATAATAGCAAAAGATCATGTTTGTCAGGCTGTTATAAACAATGATGTTTTGGCTATTCAACATTAATACAAGGTAAATCAATATATTGTGTGTATATATTTGCACATATATTTATAAAAATATTTTCATGTTTCATTTCTCGAGCATTGATAAAGTGTATTGAAAAATCACCGAAAGGTAAGCTTTAACAAAAGTAGTGTAATTTAGTCAGAAGTAGGTTTTCACTTTTTCAAAAGAACAAGCAGTAAATAGTGAAGTTTTTCAAGTTTAAAAAGTCAATGATTTTCATAGTTTCATGTATCCCAAAATATCATTTTCTCATAAGTTTTTCCTTCCTTATACTCTCAAACATGGAAGGACCAAAACTTCGACAGATCAAAACTATCTGTGTATTTTGTGGATCAAAAATAGGGAAAGGTTTAGAAAAGAAGTTAGGAGAGAAAGGTATCAATCTAGTATATGGAGGAGGTAGCAGTGGATTGATGGGTTGTGTTTCACAATCCGCTCAAGCAGAAAAAGTAAGAGTGATAGGTGTTATACCTGTTCATTTAACTGATATCGCAGGCAAAACACGAGGGCATGAAGTACAGACGTTATCTATCCATGAACGCATAACTTGCATGTTATATGGTTCTAATGCCTTCATAGCCCTGACCGGAGGTTTTGGTACTTTAGAGGAAATCTTTAATATTACCTCATGGGCTCAATTAGATCTTCATACCAAGCCTATTGGGCTTTTAAATGTTAACAATTTCTTTGATGGTTTGCTAACATTTCTTGATTATGCTGTGGAACAGGGATTCATCTCTCCATTTTCTAGGAGAATCCTTATTTCTTCTCCTACTATCGAGGAACTGCTGGATAAGTTGCAATCATATATACCAATACAAGATCCAGCAGGATTAAAGATAGATTGGTCGCAAGGAAGGGGAATCAAGCGAAAATGGAGCCCGGTTAATGTAAATTTATCCTTGTGAATCTCAAAATATTGTGGGTGGTAGAGTATGGGGTATTCTTACTCTTGAGACACACATCTAATGTTGATGAGTATTTGAACTTAATCTTGTGGACCTCAAAAAGATTTGGAGTGGTGGAGTACAGAGTATTCTTACTCTTGAGACACACAAAAAAGATTAGGGTGGTAGAGTATGGAGTATTATTACACCTGATACCCATCTCTACTTTTGAGGATCATAAATGTTTCCCCCTTTTGTATTTTGCATGTATGACTCATTTATACTTCTTCAGGAGCAATAATAATAATATCATTTCAGTATGTTTAGATGATAATTTTTACTTCTTCTAGAGTAAATATGTACTTCTTCTGAAATATTTAAGTGTTTATGCAAGAACTTTTCCAGATATTTATAATCTAATATTTATTTCATAATACTGATGAGATTATTTTCACATTAGCCATATTCGTGCTATAATGTGATATTATCTTATCATACATCAACATTCTCTTATTGAATAATTTATTTTCATCCACCCTTTCAAATACAGATATTGGTAACTTTTGGTACCATTGGATAAAATATTTTTATCAACATTTACCAACTTTTTGGTAATGATAACTTCTGGTATCATTTGATGAAGTATCAAATAACAATAATATTGTATATATATTAACAATAATAATATTGGGGTTATACCACCACGTATATATGTTGACAACAACATCTAATATGTTAGAATTAACCAACAACTGAGGTGTTTCTGAAATAATATAAAATATGAATATATGTAAAGTATTTCATATATTCAATTGATAAACCGATCATATAGGCGGTGTCAACATAATGAAATAATTACCTTTCATGAGTGAGCGAGTCATATCTTCAAATCCAGTCAAGGTATTCATAATAGTCCAATCCATTACGATAATGAATCATATCCAGTTAAGGTATAAATCCAATTCATAATAACTCAATCCATCACAGTATGATAATGATTATATTACTTATACTTTATTTAAATTTTTTATTTTATCTAATTGATTCCATATTAGTGTCAATAGATTAAGAATATATATTCTACTTAATGATTAGTAATCATCCATAATTAAACTAATTAATATATATATACCTGCTACCACTAAGTTAGTGGTTTAGTGGTCTAGTGGCCTCGTCCATTTATTAGTGCAAGAAAAAATTTTCAGGGCAAACTCGTCCATGGATTATGAAAACTCGTAGGCAGATTCAATATTTTCATATCTTCGAGATATAATTTGTTTTCTAACACCAAAAACACTAGATTTGGAAAATGAAATGTGGATTAATAATAATCTGATTTCTGATACAGAGATTCATCATTTAGATGCAACTGTAGAGCATACTTCCGTCATATTACTCAATAAGTTAGAGACTCGTGCTGATAATATATTGTGAAATTATAAAAATCTAACAACTATTTAGATAGAGAGAAAGAGATGGAGAGAATTTCTTCAATCCATTCAAGTGTGTAAAATACAACAATGAATGTCACTATTTATAGAAAATTCTATAGGAGCAAAAATAGTCATTAATACAATAATTTATATTATAAGTTAGGTAAAAAAATTTATAACAGTTTAGCCACCGTTCGGCTATGGATTAAATTGAAATGATGATTTTGAATTAATTTACACAATTTTCCATACCACTTTTTAATCATTCACATTTTCTCTCTTCAATTTTTAACCCCACATCTTACCTCGAAAATATAAATAAATCAATAAATAATTTAAATTCTTTGATTTGACAACAAACATTTTATTTATTTTGCAAAAAAAAAATTCCAAACGGTGCTTTAGTAATTTTTCCTTTCCTATTTGACATTTCAATTCTCGGGGTTGGTGAGTACACCAACTTTCTCTCACTCCACGCGCCTCTTTAAGCGCGTCAGCGCGTCATTGTCAACTGTAATCAGCAAAAATAAAATAGTAAATACACAAATTCTACTCTCTCAGATCTACCACGAGGTCGACCACACCTACTTTTATTTTTGTTTTCTATAAATAAGCCCATCTATCCAACACCTCTCCCCCTCTCAACCACACTCTCTCACTAACAGAACCTGTGACCACCCACATTCTACCTAAAGGTACGGGTTTCCTCGTTTTTCTCACATCCTTCAGTGTCCACTCATTTCTTTGAGAAATGGCCTTCTTTACGTATTTCGTCTAGTTCTTTAAGTGCTCTTTTGAAATTTTTGTTCATATTGCCTAGATCTACTGGTAAGAATCTGTAATTGACAAAATATATCGTCCAGTGCAGTAACGTATCACTTAGTATAGTTTAACTACTGACTTACGTGGTATGTAAAGGAATTGGGGAGGTTGGTGCTTGTAAATTTGGTGTACATGATCTATGGATAAACTTTAAATGGTAGATCCTGCACACATGCTGGTGGGAACCTGTAGATCTGTGTTTAGGGTATTTCATCTGAATATATCTCACATGAAGTGGATATTGGGTGTCTTTAATTCTGTTCGATCTGGATGCATGCTCCCCACTTCCATATTGTAATTAAGTATTATTGGACTCTGCTTGGATCTGGATGTTCTTTATTTAAAAGCTATTGGATCTGATTGAATTGAAATATTGCAGATTTTAATGTTTGATTGGAAATCAAGTGTTATTGTTTTGAATTATCAATCTATCTCATTTTCATTTCTTCTGCATGTTTTGGTTAAACACTATGGAGCATGTCCATCTGATTTATTGAATTGAAATATTGCAGATTTTAATGTTTGATTGGAAATCAAGTGCTACTGTCTTGAATTATCCATCCATCTCATTTTCATTTCTTCAGCATGTTTTGGTTGAAGACTATGGAGCATGTCCATTTGATTTTACCTCGATGTGATTTAAATCTACCTAGCCCTGTTTTGGATAGTGTCAAAAAGAATTTATAAAGAAAGACAAGGATCATCTTTAAAAAAAGACAAGATATAAGGGAATGACAGATAGATGACAGTGTTGTGACAAATGAAGTTTAAGGAGCTTTTTTGTTGCTGAGATCTTTACTTAGAGCTTGTTTGGTATGTGTAGTTTTTTGGAAATATTGAGTTTTTTGGAAAATATGTGGTTGAAAAGTGATTGAAAAGTTTGTAAAGTGGTGGATCACATAAAAAATGTGTGATTAAAACTGAATTTGAGGGAAAGTTAAAAAATTTTGTATGGGAGCAAACAAGCTCTTAATCATTGATTAAAAGTTAAACTAGCATATTTCTTTATTGCGGTGGGATCCAGACCATAAGAATTACTCCATTGTTGCTTCCAGCATATTCATCCACATCTTTCTATCTCATTTTCTTAAAAGTAGAGAATTGAATGTTTTCCATGTGGCTTTGGTTTCTGGAGAAGATATATAGAACTCTAGGTCCAGTAAGCATGTATCTCAAACATTAGGGATCGCTTAAGGCGAGAAGACGGGAGATGAGGTAATGGGATAAAGAGAAGAACATGCAAGAGGAGATGGAGTGGATGGTGAGGACCGACGGGCTTATATGATTCTCTATGTGTGTTGTGGAGAAAACTCCCTACGGTCGTGATTAGATGGTTTGATGGATGGTATCTTGTTTTTTAAGAGTTATGGATCTTGCATCCAAAATTATTCATGGTCCTCTGCTTTTGATTTTTCGAAGATGTAAAACTAAAATGTATATATGCTAGCAATGATGTTTTTTGGTTCATGGTTCAAATATTATTTGATCAATTGAACTTTTGTGATTCAGAAAGATGGCATCTCATATTGTTGGATATCCCCGTATGGGCCCTAAGAGAGAGTTAAAGTTTGCTCTCGAGTCCTTTTGGGATGGCAAGAGCAGTGCCGAGGAGTTGCAAAAGGTGGCAGCTGACCTGAGGTCGTCCATCTGGAAGCAGATGGCTGATGCTGGTATCAAGTACATTCCTAGCAACACATTCTCTTACTACGATCAGGTACTTGACACAACTGCAATGCTTGGTGCTGTTCCCGCAAGGTACAACTGGAATGGTGGTGAGATTGGGTTCGACACTTACTTCTCCATGGCCAGAGGAAATGCATCTGTTCCTGCTATGGAAATGACCAAGTGGTTTGACACCAACTAGTAAGTGATAGGTTAAATCTCTCATTTTTTTTATAACATTATACCAGTGATATTTAAGTACTGACTTGTGTGGTTCATTTATTAATTCAGCCACTTCATCGTGCCCGAATTGGGACCTGACGTGAAATTCTCGTATGCTTCTCACAAGGCTGTGACTGAATACAAGGAAGCTAAGTCGGTATGTTGTCGACAAGACACATTGTATATCTAGCCATTCTTGTCTCGTCTTATCTTATACAGTATGTGAACTTGGTGACACTAAAATTATACGACTAGATAAGAAAATAAAGATGTAAAGTTTTTTTAATTTGTAGTAGTGTCACCATGAACCTTTGACCACCCCTCTAATGTTTTAGGAAAATGCCAACAAAGATATTGCTGGCATATAGAATCTTCAATACTTTACATACTATAAACATAAGGTATGTTGTCGACAAGACACATTGTATATCTAGCCATTCTTGTCTTGTCTTATCTTATACTGTTATACAGTCTGTGAACTTGGTGACACTAAAATTTTACGACTAGATAAGAAAATAAAGATGTACGAAGCGTTTTTAATTTGTAATAGTGTCACCATGAACCTTTGACCACCCCTCTAATGTTTTAGGAAAATGCCAACAAAGATATGGCTGGCGTATAGAATCTTCAATGCTTTACATACTATCAACATAAGGTTGCATCATGATTCATGCCATGTGTTTTTGTTGTATAATTTGGTACGATCCATAATCTATTTACCACAGCCTGATCAATTTGAAAATTCTTACATGCAGCTTGGCGTAGATACAGTTCCAGTACTTGTTGGCCCTGTCACATACTTGCTACTCTCTAAACCTGCCAAGGGCGTGGAGAAAACTTTCCCACTTCTTTCTCTTCTTGACAAAATCCTTCCTATCTATAAGTAAGAAACATTGATCCATTCCAGTTTTATTAATTGTTTTATTATTTTACTTATCTTAGTTGACATTGAAATGTATGATATGCATACAGGGAAGTAATTGCTGAGTTGAAGGCAGCTGGTGCCTCGTGGATTCAGTTTGATGAGTCCACCCTAGTGATGGATCTTGAGTCACACCAACTGGAAGCATTCACTAAGGCCTATGCTGAACTTGAATCATCTCTTTCTGGCCTTAATGTCCTGGTTGAAACCTACTTTGCTGATGTCCCTGCTGATGCTTTCAAAACCCTTACTGCTCTAAAGGGAGTCACTGCTTTTGGTTTTGACTTGGTTCGTGGAACCAAGACTCTTGATTTAATTAAGGGTGGACTCCCTTCTGGAAAGTACCTGTTTGCCGGAGTGGTTGATGGAAGGAACATTTGGGCTAATGATCTGGATGCATCTCTCATTACCCTGAATTCTCTGGAAGGCATTGTGGGAAATGGTACATAGCCCAGAGTTGCATCACTAGTTTAGAATTTTGTTTCTACAGAAAGTCATTTATCCTCTGATTTGTGATGCAGACAAGCTAGTTGTCTCCACCTCCTGCTCGCTTCTCCACACTGCTGTTGATCTGGTTAACGAGCCTAAGCTGGACACAGAAATCAAATCATGGCTTGCATTTGCTGCCCAAAAAGTTGTTGAAGTAAATGCTTTGGCAAAGGCACTGGCTGGTCAGAAGGATGAGGTATACATCACTTTCAGTCTATGTTATATTTGCAGAAGTGAGACATTAATAAATGTGCACTTGACTGCTACTCATTACCTTTCAGGCATTCTTCTCTGCTAATGCAGCCGCTCAGACATCTCGCAAAAATTCCCCAAGGGTCACGAACGAAGCTGTTCAAAAGGCTGTAAGTGATTATTCTGCATAGTTTCTTCTTTAAAATTTTGCATTTCTGCTGCCAAAATGTCCTGTCTTACTGATCAATACTACTTAATCACACAGGCTGCAGCTCTGAAGGGTTCTGACCACCGTCGTGCCACCAATGTTAGTGCTAGACTTGATGCTCAACAAAAGAAGCTTAACCTTCCAATTCTCCCAACCACTACCATTGGTTCATTCCCTCAGACCATTGAACTCAGAAGAGTTCGCCGCGAATACAAGGCCAAGAAGTGAGTGGTTTCTGCCTGCTTTCGCTTTATAGTTGATACGTTCTTCAATTCATTATTTCTAAAAATATAATTTTGTCTTTTCAGGATCTCCAAGGAGGAGTATGTTAAGGCCATCAAAGAGGAAATCAGCAAAGTTGTAAAGCTTCAGGAAGAGCTTGACATTGATGTTCTGGTTCACGGAGAGCCAGAGGTAAGCCAACTGGGGTGCTTGTCCACAAAGCTAATATACACAAATCTCTTTACTGTTTGTCAATTCTATAAGGGTCACTGTTGCCCTTTAAGAGCCAATCTGAATATCATATAACCTGATATCTTTACCTTTTTGGATTACTACATTTCAGAGGAACGACATGGTCGAGTACTTTGGAGAGCAGTTGTCTGGTTTCGCCTTCACTGCTAATGGGTGGGTTCAATCTTATGGATCTCGCTGTGTGAAGCCACCAATCATCTATGGTGATGTGAGTCGTCCCAACCCAATGACTGTCTTCTGGTCCACTGCTGCCCAGAGCATGACCAAGCGCCCGATGAAGGGAATGCTTACTGGCCCTGTTACCATTCTCAACTGGTCTTTTGTCCGAAATGACCAACAAAGGTATAAGGATTAGGAACTACCTTGGTATGTCTTTCTCATGTTTCAGAAAAAATCAACTTGACATTTTCTTGGTTTGCAGATCTGAAACTTGCTACCAGATTGCTTTGGCCATAAAGGACGAAGTGGAGGATCTTGAGAAGGCAGGCATTAACGTTATTCAAATCGACGAGGCTGCATTGAGAGAGGGATTGCCTCTTAGGAAGGCTGAGCATGCTTTCTACTTGGACTGGGCTGTTCACTCTTTTAGAATCACCAATGTCGGCGTCCAGGACACCACCCAGGTGAGTTCCTTTGCGTTGTTTCACTTCCATTTCCTACTATTTGAGCCATATCGGCTCTTTAATGAGATCATCTTTTGTGACCAACAGATCCACACCCACATGTGCTACTCCAATTTCAACGATATCATCCACTCTATCATCGACATGGATGCTGATGTGATCACTATCGAGAACTCTCGTTCTGATGAGAAGCTCCTTTCAGTCTTCCGTGAGGGAGTGAAGTATGGTGCCGGAATCGGGCCCGGTGTATATGATATTCACTCCCCAAGAATTCCATCAACTGAAGAAATTGCGGACAGAATTAACAAGATGCTTGCTGTGCTTGAAACAAACATTTTATGGGTCAACCCTGACTGTGGTCTCAAGACTCGCAAGTATACTGAAGTGAAGCCAGCACTCCAAAACATGGTCGCTGCTGCCAAGCTCCTCCGCACTGAGCTTGCCAGTGCTAAGTGAGTCGTTTATGGCGACACCTTTGTCTGAAATCTTCTCCCATTGATTGGTTTTTTAATACTTCTGTGCGAATTTTTTGATGTTTCAATAACTGCGATTCACGATAAAATTATTAAGCGTAGTCTAGCCAATGGCTTTTTTCATTTCGTGTTTTGGGCGTTTATTATTTCATTTTTGAAATATATTTTGTACGTTGAGGGACATGGCCATCAATTTGTTAGATAGGCACACAGCTCTGAGTAATGTTCCTCAAATGGAAATTGAAGAAATTCTTTTTTCAGATTGTTGAAACATTAGCGTTGATTGTGTTACGTTTTATGCCTCAGAATCACCACAAAGAATACACAATACGATTCAAACATAAAACATCAAAAACTTTTATTAATCAAATGAAATTGTAAAGCATCTAAAGAAATTTTACAGATCTATACACGGATCTAAAGAAATCAGAATAATCTCAAACTCACACAAATCACGAAGAAAATATTACAGATTAAACACTGTAACCAACCACAAAGAGTACCCTCTGATTATACACAAAAAATCAGAGATAACAATACACAGAAAAATGCGAGAGATGAGAGTTCTCTCTACAGAACCACGAAGAAGATGAAAATGAAGAGAGAAGACAGAGATCAGATGAGAGAATTCTGGAATAATGAAAAGTGTGGAGTCGTCTTCAGTCCTTATCAGATAGGTGGACGGCTTAGATGAGTTAGAAGTGATCCAATGGTTGTAGTAAAAAGGTCGGTGATGAATTTGGCCCAAAACCATGTCATGAGCATAATATGCATTCTGGGCTTCAGTGTTAGATCAGTAGATTTAGGCTTTAATTTTCTTTCTGGGCTGAGGTGCGGCCCTTGCAATTTTGGACTCTTTTAATCAACTGGGCTGGCCCAATTGCCTTTACATTCTCCACCTCAATTGAATCAGATACCCTGCAAACATAAATAGAGCAGTATCAAAATTCTTTCAAGTTAAGAAACCTTAAAGCATCTCTGAATTTATTAACTGGTATAACTTTAGTTCCAGCATCTGCTGGATTACATTCTGTAGCAATTTTTCAAGTTTTATAATTCCTCTATCAAGAATATCTCTGATGAAATGAGATTTGATATCAATGTATTTAGATCTATTGTGAAATACCGAATTTCTACTAAGATATAAGGTACTTTGACTATCTGTACAAATGCTAATAGAATTTTCATGAAAATGCCCTAACTCTTCTAAAAGATATCTTAACCTAATAGACTCTTTCACAGCATCTGTAGCAGCAATATATTCAGCTTCTGTGGAAGATAAAGCAACTAATTTTTGCAATTGACACTTCCAACTAATGCATGTACCATTTAAAACAAAACAAAAAAATGCAGATGTAGATTTTCTATTATCTATATTGCCAGCAAAGTCAGAATCAACAAATCCTTTAACAAGAAAATTAGATTTTTGTTTCTCAAAAATAAGACTCAAATCAGAAGTACCTTTCAAGTATCTAAATAAGCATTTCATAGGTTCCCAATGAGTTTCACCTGGTTTACTCATAAATCTGCTAAGTACACTAACAGCAAATGAAATATCATGTCTGGTACAGACCATAAGATACAAAACAGAACCAACAGCATTTTGATAAGGCACATTTGTCATTCTGTTTTCTTCTTCTGCAGTTTTGGAAAACTGTTCAATGGAGAGTTTGAAGTGACTAGGCAAAGGTAAAGAAACAAGTTTAGAATCAAATAGATTAAATCTTTTCAATATAAGCTTTTTGATTTAAAACAAGTTTCTCAGTTTCTTTATTCCTAAAAATATCCATCCCTAAAATTCTCCTAGCATTTCCTAAATCTTTCATTTCAAATTCTACATTCAATTTTTGTTTCAGAAGTATAATTTCATTCAAATCAGATCCTGCAATCAACATATCATCTACATATAACAGCAGATACATATAACTAGAATTTAGGCATTTAAAATAAAACACATGGATCATATTGGCTTTTAACAAATTTCAAACTTTGTATAAAAGTACCATTGTCAAGTTGTCTGTTTTAGGCCATACAAAGATTTTTTAAGTAGACATGCATAATTTTCAGGTTTTTCAAAGCCTTTTGGTTGACACATATATATAATTTCATCAAGAGAGTCATATAAGAATGCAGTTTTTACATCCATTTGTTCTAATTCAAGACTGAATTGAGCAACTAATGCAAACAGTATTCTGATAGAGGTATATTTAACAACAGGTGAAAATATCTCATTATAATCAATACCTTCTTTTTGAGAAAATCCCTTAGTTACAAGTCTAACTTTATATCTAGGTTTTATATCTTTTAAGTTACCTTCTTTTATTTTAAAAATCCATTTACAATCTATTAATTTCTGCCTTTCAGGTTTAGAAACAAGAACCCAGGTTTTATTCTTCAATAATGAATACATTTCATCTTGCATTGCTGCAAGCCAGAGTTTAGAATCTTTTGAAGAAATAGCTTTTTCATAAGATTCAGGTTCTGATAGTAAAGGTTCGGTGTAAGTAAATGGGGAAACAAAGTCAGGGCCCTCAAGCTTAGAAGGAGGTCTAATTTCCCTTCTAGTTCTATCTCTAGCAAGTTGATAATTGTCAAGATTTAAGTCTGTTTCAATCTCAGCTTCTGTTTCCGGAATAAAATCTGGACTTGTTGACTCAGGTTCAGGTATGTTATTTTGAAAATGTGGGGGTTGCTCTACCTGAAACTGAGTATTAGGCAGGCCATTTTCATCACTCAAATGGTCTGCACTCAGCTCAAAGGTGAGAAAATCCTTTTCACTAAGAGGATCTTTCAAAATTTCATCTTTATAAGGGAAATTTTTTTCATTAAATATGACAGACCTACTTATAATGACTCTATAGCCTCCCTATTCTTTTACCCAAAGTCTATAACCCTTGATCCCTTCTCCATAGCTCAAAAAAACATCCCTTCTCCATAGCCCAAAAAAAACACATTTTAAAGATCTAGAGTCAAGTTTGGTTTCAGTTTGATGTGAGTAGGCAGCACATCCAAAAATTTTAAGTTTAGAAAAATCTGGGAGAGAATTATTCCAAATTTAATCAAGCATTTTGAAATCAATGGCACTGCTAGGTGAAAAATTGATCAAGTAAGAAGCAGTTTTATTGCTTCTCCCCAAAAAAAATTTGGTAAGTTTAAAGCAAGTAAAAGACACATAGTTCTTTCTAAAAGTATCATATTCATCCTCTCAGCAACCCCATTTTGCTGTGGACTATAAGTGACAGTCCTATGTCTAAGGATACCTAAGTCACTACAGAAGGAGTCAAAATCCTAATTACAAAATTCTAAGCCATTATTAGTCCTAATTATTTTGACCTTTCTATCTTTCTAGTTTTAGACTAAAGTGATCCAATTTTTATATACATGTACAGTAGCATCTCTAGACTTAAGCAAATGAACCCAAGTTTTTCTAGAAAAATCATCAACTATAAGGAGAAAATATTTAAAACCAGAAACAGAATTGACTGGAGCTGGACGCCATAAGTTTGCATGCAAATATTCTAGAACATTACTAGATTTATGTATGTCTTTATTAAAAGAATTTCTTTTCTGCTTTCCCAAAATACATTTTTCACAAAAATCAAGTTTGTGCAAACATCTTTACCAAAAACTCATTTCTTTTCTAGTAGTTTAAGACCCTTTTCACCAAGGTGTCCTAATCTTTTATGCCATAGAATGGTTTTATCATTTTCAGAAACACCATTAAAAGAATTGGCAGAGAAAGGAAATGTTTTTAACACATAAATTCCATTTTTTTGGGTGTACTGCAGAGTACATGATTACCCTTAAATATGCTATGTAACCTAATATCATGATATTCAAAATCAAGTACACCAAGAGAAATTAAATATCTTTTCAAGTCAGGTACATATCTGGTATGATTTAAAGCAAGTATCTTGTTATTTTCAAGTTTCAACAAGACTTTACCAGTACCTTTAATATCACAGATCACATTATTACCAAGTTTAACAGAACCAGAACATTGACTACTAAAGTTAGCAAATAAATTCTTTTCAGGACACATATGAAATGTACATCCAGAATCAAGTATCCATTCATGCATGTTATTAGATTCAGTAGTAACATACACAACATCATTATTATCTTGATTTGCAGCTTCAGTTTGGTTACTAGCTCCTACTTCATTTGGTCTTTTGAAGCAATTTTTAACATGATGTCCAGGTTGACCATAATAGTAACAAAGTCTGAGTCTAATGGTGTTATCTTGACCTACAGCATTATCTTGACCCCTAAATTTACTTTGATTTCTAAAATTATCCTGACTTCTAAAGTTGTCTTGATTTCTAAAATTGTTCTGTCCTTTATAATTGTTATCCTTAAGCTTATAAAGGTTGTCTCTCTTTCCGTATTTTTCCTTAACGGGTTTTCTATTTGTATTATTCCAGTTCCTGCAATTGGTAGGTACACTCCAATTTTTATTGAAATTGTTCACAGCTCTATAATCCCTAAAAGAATTCTTTTTCTTTGAAGTTTATATAACATTATAGGCTTCCTTATGGCTATTTCTGAATTCCAGTTCCTTATTCTTAAGGGATGTATGAACTATTTCAGTGGTCAGTTTCTGTCCACCGTATTCTAGAGAATTTCTAAGATCTTTAAATTTATCACCCATTGCATTTAGAAGGCAGACAACTTTTTGTTCATCAATCAGTTTTTCATCACAATTTAACAAGCTGTGTGATCTTATTAAACCTAGTCATACTATCATCAACATCTTTAGATGGGTCAAATCTAAAAGAAAAATAATGTTTCCAAAGAAAACATTTATCAAGCAAAGAGATCGTGTCATATACTTCTTCCAATTTATCCCAAAGAGCTATTGCAGTCTTGGTTTTGCCTATTTGTCTAATCACATTATCAGACAAGTGTAGAAATATAGTGCTCCAAGCAGTTTCATCCATTTCAATTTGTCTATCTTGAGCTAAGTTAACAGGCCAAGATTGATCAATTGCTTTAGCACATTTCATTTGGAGTAATAGGGCTTTCATTTTCTGGCTCAGAGATTGAAATCTCCTTTGCCATTCCAAATATCAACATCTACTTTTATAGTAGCCAATGAAGTGATGACTGAAATATTTTGAAAAAGGTTTTAAAAGAATTTAAGCCTTGTTACTTCAAAATATTATGAAGTAGTTATACAGAAGTAACACAAGGTTTCAAGAAAACTCAAGTAAACAGAAACTTATTCCACAAAGTCACATAATTACAATATATCACACAACCACAAGACTGAACCACAAAGCAATATAGCAATCAAGATTATCACAGTCCACTAAGAATCACACTATACAGGTGTCCACAAAGAATTGAGTACTGAAAGAATGTTCTTCCAGTATATCCTTCAACCTATTTTGGGTCAGGCCAAAAATCCCTCAGATTCTCGAATTTTCAAGAAATCCTAGACAAAGGAAATTAAAGAGGTCCAGCAATAGGCTTCAATAAACGGAGAGATTTTGGAGAGAACAAGAATTTTTAAACTAATAATAATTCTAAAGGTATAGTATGAAAAGATATCGCCTTTCTGCAAAACAGATTTACTGCAGTTCCACACAGATTCGAAGCCACGCAGATTAATGCCTTCAACTTCTAGTACCACAAAGTATATCCAAGAACCACGAAGTTTTCCCACCAAGTTAATGTAAGATCCCAACAAAGATTTTTAGTATATTATGTAAAATATACTAATTTCTTGGGATCAAAAATATTTTGACTTAGAGGTCAAAGATCCAGACACCAAGGTTTAACAAAAAACCCCTTAATCAAAACTAGGGTTTCAAAAGTTTCACAAAGCATAAAATACCACAAAGATTATTGTAAAGAATTTAAAAAATTCTTCGAATCTGAAAGTTCACAAGTTTTTCAAAAATAAAAAAACGTTTAATATGGGGTTTTCAAAAATATTTAAAGAAATCTTAAGTTTCTTATAAAATCCACAAAGAAATTGAAAAACCCTAAATCGTTTTTGAAAATAAACCAGACAAATCCCTCAGAAAACAAAAGATCCTCCCAAAAACTCTGGATCTTACCAGATCTGAGTCGTAAGCAGTGTATTCACACGAAACCCTAAGACTCTGATACCACTGTTACGATTTATGCCTCAGAATCACCACAAAGAATACACAATACGATTCAAACATAAAACATCAAAAACTTTTATTAATCAAATGAAATCGTAAAGCATATGAAGAAATTTTACAAGTCTATACACAGATCTAAAGAAATCAGAATAATTTCAAACTCGCACAAACCAAGAAGAAAATATTACAGATTAAACACTGTAACCAACCACAAAGAGTACCCTCTGATTATATACAGAATCAGAGATAACAATACACAGAAAAATACGAGAGATGAGAGTTCTCTCTACCGAACCATGAAGAAGATGAAAATGAAGAGAGAAAACAGAGAGATCATATGAGAGAATTTTGGAATAATGAAAAGTGTGGAGTCTTCTTCATCCTTATCAGATAGGTGGACGACTTGGATGAGTTAGAAGTGATCCAATGGTTGTAGTAAAAAGGTCGGTGATGAATTTGGGCCAAAATCGGGTCATGAGCATAATATGCATTCTGGGCTGAGGTGTGAACCTTGCAATTTTGGACTCTTTTAATCAACTGGGCTGGTCTAATTGCCTTCACAGATTGGATTTTGATGAATTTGCTCAAGGCTACGGGCTCACTGGATTTTGGTTATCAACAAAACTTTTTTTAACGTCGCTGATAATAATTCCAAGGAAACCAAAAACTAATAAAAAAAATAAAAATATAAAAGTTCCAAATCAAATAAAAAATTTAATACAAATTTTTGTTTTCTCAAAAATGAAAAGGGAAAAAAAACTATGTATTTGTGATTAACAAAATATAATAGTTTTTAAAAATGTATATCAATAATTACCTTAAAGTATTAAGAGTCCGTTTGATTGCGATGGCAGAAAAATGATAGAAATAAAATATTTTGGGGTGTTCACATAAATACTCTAATTTTAGAGATCAAACTGATTTTTTTTTAAAATTTTTTTAAACTTATAAAATACTTATAATAAAATCTAAAAAACTGAAAAATACTTATGATACTTTTCAAAAATGTTAGTATCATAGTGATACTTATGATACTTTTCAATTTTTTCAAGTGTTACAGCGTGATATTTTACAAATTTTTATGATACTTTGTTTTCGACATAAAATTAAACACTTTTCATACACTATTCCCTACATTTTTTGTCATTTTTACTGCCCCTTTTGGAATTCTTTTTCCTTCAAAATCAGCACTAGTATTCTGTCAGCATTCCCATTGACTTTTGATTGATATACAGATACAAAATGAGTTGGGAGACCATCGAGTTTTTGCCCAACAGGTCAACATATGAAAACCTACTGCATCAATGATAAAAACTTATAAGTTATAGTTTCAAATTTTGAACCTCTTTGTTGGGCGAAAAAGAGAAACTGGAGCTTAGAACCAGTAGTAATTAAAATGTAAACTCTCGGCTCTTGGATGTTTCGTCTCCTTTAGACCCTGCCTTGAAGAAAGTTTGTAAGATCCATAAACAGAAAAGTAAAAGAGAGGTGGCGCATTCCTTCGGCTATAGGGAGACGATAGTTGGTGGGTTTAGAAATAGTAGCTTCTGCAATTAGGGAAGGGAGAACAGTGAGTGCTCGACTTTGTGTGTTCTTCACTGTGAGATCCTTGTTTCTTCTGGAATTGGTTGATATGACTGCATTTAAGGCTTAGATTAACCCTTATCTAACTTAAATCAACTGTATTTTGCATTTTTTTCACCTTCAGTGGGTTAAAACTGAGATCTTGCATTTTACGTTACTGTGTATACGATTTTGGAAGAGGCTGGGTTGCATTTTACGTTACTGTGTATACGATTTTGGAAGAGGCTGGGTCTTTCAATTGAGGGGTCAAGGAAGGATTTGGATGCTGGAATGTTGTTCCCCTACCTCCAATCTCCCTTTTTCTACTCATTTGGGGCCAAAACTAGTTTGATTTTGAATATGGGAAACTATCGGGATTGAATCTCGCGAACCGCTCCTTCTTCGATGTAGATTCTGTGATTTTAAGGGTTGTGGCATTGAGTTTCGGTATTGGTATTTTGTTAGTGCCTAGCGGTTTGGATGTGTGCGGTGGCTGGCGACTCAACGTGTGGTGAGGGCGATGAGGTTGATTTATGTGTTGCGGAGGTGAGTTGGTGACAGGTGGTCGCTGTGGCAAGCACTGGGCGAAGAAGATGAGCAAAGTGGTAGGCACTGGCGAAGAAGACAAAGGAAGTATTTTTCATAATTTTTCTTTTGTGTAGTAAAAATCATTTTTGTAATATAAAGGTAGTAATTTATGCAATTAACCCAAATATTTTTAAAGGAATTAATTTTTCAGAAAATTATTTTCGTGGAAAATATCAATTAAAAGTGTTTGATTGATTTAATTTTTTAGGTAGAAAAAATGGAAAATAAAAATTCAAGTTTTGCTATTTGGTTAACATCATTTTTCATGGCAAATAAAGTAAAATTTAGTTATTTTAATAAAAAAAATTCTAACTTTTTTAACACATTTATAATCCAAGGGGAATTTTCCGCAATCGGATATAGTTTGACGGAGCAATGCCGCATGGAGGTAGAGAAGGCCCACGGGTCGTGAACTTCTTTTCGCAGAGAAGTCTTTACATTGGATGATTTGGTGTTTTGATGATCTCTACCTTATTGATCGCAAATGAATAGCAAAACAAGACAGAAATTGTCCAATTATCATTATGAAGAAAACCAATTATTGGTTATTAAGGAATACAAAAGAAATGAGAAAAAAATAATAATGTTATTTTTTAAAGAAAAAAAAAGTCAATTAACAACAAAAATGATCAAACGTCAACGTAAAAGATTTTCCATCCACCGTGGAAAACAAAAAAAATCACCAAAACTAATAGAAAATATTTTCCATGAAAGTGAGAAAATGGGCATTGAACCAAGTCCAAGGAAAAAATTCTCCAGGTAAAATCTTTGTAATCAAATAGAGGAAAATAGGAAATTTGTAAAATATTTTCATTTTCCTTGAACTATAATGGGCAATCAAACACGCCCCAAGTAAAAAAATTATAGAGGTAAAAATCTGAATTTCAAAGAGGTATTATGGAATATATTTTTATTTGATTTTGAATATTTTATCACCTGACTTTATTCATAATTTTAGATCTCAAAATGCTACAATACAAAATAGGTTCACTTTAGCTCATTCTTTCAAGAAACATCTACACCATTCAAAAGCAAGAGTAATAGACACGAAATATCCCTATGTTTGATATTTATTGTGAAAAAATCCCAACATTTTGATTTTTGACACAAAAAGCTCCAACGTATTGAATTTCTTGCCCAAGAGGTCCTTTCTGTTAACTCAGACGCCCCTCCACCATCTATTTGGATTTCCACAATCTATTTGGATTTCAACCGTCAATCTTTAAAATTCTGAAGGTATTTTCTTCCAAACAAAGTATAACCATTTCCAAACAACATTTTCATCCCTCCTCCTCTCCGGCCATGGAGATTTGACGAGAAGTTCTTCTACTACAATCCCAAGAATCAAGGAGAAATAAAATGTCACAAACCCAACTTCAAGTTATAACTCTTCTTTCTAAAATGCTGCAAATCCTGCCCGTGGGAGCACTATCACTCCTCAATTCCTCAACCCAACAAGACCCCTATCCCACCCACCACTAACGATGATTCTTCACCACTTTCTCTCATTCAACGTGCCCTCTTAGGCTAAGTCTCTCATCTAACAAGTACTTTGCGGTCGCCTCACATCCTCATTATTTATGCTTTCTTCTCTTCTTGGCCATTTAACCCAACGAGCTATGAATTTCAATTATCCCCTTGTTTACGAAGTGATTATTAATGCCCATGTTAATTCTCAGTTGCGATTAGAGCAAGTCATTTTTTATTTTGATCAAATGGTTGATAAAAGGTTTGTGCCCAGTCGACTACATTGAATAATTTACTGATCTTGGAAAAAATTCCAGCCTCGTGGTCAAGATTCCACCTATTGAAAGCTATAATCTCACTAGTGTAATTCTAACTAGTCTCGAGAATCTATATGACAATTTTCCCCCTGTTACTTCATTATTTGGTAGCAAATATCCCCCTTTGTTTTGCCATTTTGGCAACTTCAGAAATGGCAGCAAAGGGGGGTCTTCTTATCCTCCATATACCGACAAATCCCTTTTTTGCTGCGAAAAGAGATGGGGCTTGGTGCTGGCGATTTCTACAATGGTGATCGTGCAGCGCGGCAACGATCGAGAAAATGGTGGTGGTGTGGTGGTGCATCTCTGCATATCTGGCGTGTGTTATTTTTGGGAATTAATTATTTTTGATAGGATTTGTCGAGGAGGATGGATGGAAGTAGTGTTTGAAGTGGGTTATGCTTTGTTTGAACAAAAATACCCTTTAGAATTTTAAAGGTTGACCGTTCAAATCCAAATAGATGGCGGAGGGACGTCTGAATTAATAGAAAGGATGTCTTGCGCAAGAAATTAGATACGTTGAGACATTTTTTTTGTCAAAAATCAAAATATTATGACGTTGTACATAATAAGTGTCAAACATATGGACAATCTGTGTTAATTACCCCCAAAAGTAACTACATAAATGAACAAATTAGTGTTAGATTCCTTTCAAGTTTTTCGTCCTAAACTTATTCTCTTTGCCCATTTTTCATGCAAGTGAGAAATGATCTTGTCCTCAGGGCACATTTCTCAACGGTGAAAGAGATGGTGGTTTAAAGATCAGACTCGCTTGGTCAGGGGTTCGAATCTGGCCCTTGTCAAGTTAAAAGGTAAGCCCTCACCCTACACTCTAAGAGACATAACCTGCGATTTAAATCATTCACCAAGATAAAGGACAGGTCGGTGGGGGCCCTCAAAGTTGGGCTCAACCTTTTTTTTTTTTTTTTTTGAGAAGTGGATCTTTTATATTTGAATGTAGAAAAGATAAATTTGATTTCAAGTAACGATTATTTGTTATTCCTCTTGTAAGGCTTAAGTATATTGGATAGTTATTTTAATATTAATATCACACCCGTGCGTTATACGAAAAAACAATATGAAATGATTTTACTGTAAATATCATTACAAGATAGAGAAAAAAATTGAACACATAATTTGCTTTGATTAATGATATTGACTGTCAACGAATGCTCAAAATAGAAATAAATTACTATTCTCATCAATTTGGTAAAATCTCTTTAAATAATACATTTTTTGTATAGTTTACAGTTACTTATGCCCATGTGATACTCGAAAGTTGTTATAGACAAAACATATTTAAACAATTGCTCGAAATTAAATTAAATAATGCAAAATTTCAAATATATGTTGTATAGAATAAATAAAAAATTTCGTCCAAATATTTTTAACTAACGTGAATAGAAATAATAACCCTCAAATTATTATAATTTACATAAAATAAAGTAATTGTAACAAATTAAATATATGCGGTCATATATATAAATAAATGTAACAAATTAAACAATATTGACGATGTACAAAAGTGGAAATCAATCTCAAGATTTGTGGTACACGAACGAACATGGAATTCAACTCAAGAGATCATTCGCATAATTAATAATTTTTAATTTTTAAATGCGATGCATTTAATTGAACATAATTAAATACATATTTAATTATATGTCAATAAAAAAATTATTAATTAATATATATATATATATATATATATATATATATATATATATATATATATATATATATATATATATTGAGTCTTTTTGTCTATATATGTTAATAAAATTAAGAAATAAAATTTCACCATTTTTTACGACATATAATTATTTTTTTAATAATAAAATAGTAAACTGTTAAATTGTTTTATCTCTTTACGGGAAAACATACCATGAATTAAGTATTTTAGAGATTGTACCGTAAACATATCAACTCCATTTCTGGAATTAACGTTCAATAAATGAGATTTTTAAAAATAAAAATAAAAAACTTATGAACTACAAAATTAGGCTCATACAATACATGTACAAAACTCAACTTACATATTCTACTAATTAAGATTGACGTTTTTTCTTTCATATATTGTTCTTCATTATATTTTTTTCCAAAAAGAGGTGTATGATAGGCTTTTTTGGTATAATTTAATTTTTTAAACATTAATTATTAATTTCAAGTATTTTTCTAAAAAAATAATCATTAATTTTAATAAATATTGTTACATTAATTGATTCTTTTTTTCTTCATAGTGACAATTTCTTTATTCATATTGTTACATTATTATTTTAATAAAAATTATTCATTGATTAATTATAATATAAATTATATGAACTAATTGTTAAAATTTATAATATATTTTAGCTATTTAAATTTATAATGAAAAATAAAAAAATAAACAGAATCAGTAAATAAATAAAAATGATGTGAAAATGATGAATAAATTAAAGAAATCTTAAGTTTGTAAAATTAACCCAACTTAATTGGATTTGCCTTAAAAAGTCATATAGTTATTATTTATTTTAATTTGATAAGAAAAAACCAAAGCGAAAATTAATCATCTATGACTAAAATGAATTTAGATAACTAATTATAAATAATATTATAGGACTTAAATGATACGATTTAAAATGAATTAGATATTGAGGACAAATAAAAAATATAAAATAAAACATTAACTTTAATTTTTGATATGATTTTACGGACAATATATTTATAATTTTCTCTTACTTATTAGTTTGCATTAAACTTCTCAATGCGATCTTAAATTTAACACACATATTACATATTTTTCGATTTCAAAATAATAGAATAATTATTAAAAGAATAATAATAAAATAGAGAAAATAACATTTTGATATTATTAATAGCATAGCACGGATGCAAATGCAATTAATGACACATGTAAAATAAGAATTGCTAAAATATTTAATATACTATTTTTTAGCAAAAAAATTTCAAATTTAGAAAGTTTTTTTAACGGGAAACAATGTGTTTATTTTGGTGACGGCTATTCTACTTTTATATAATAATAATAATAATAATAATAATAATAATAATAATAATAATAATAATAATAATAATAATAATAATAATAATAATAATAATAAGATAAGATAAGATTAAGATTAAGATATATATAAATATATATAACATATAAATATATATAAAGAAAATAGTTGTAATAAATGTACTATATGCAAATGTGTTACATTGGAAATGAAAAAATTAGATTAATATATTTGAACATAAATAAATGTCATATCTATGTAAATGTGTTATATTGAAAATGAAAATTTTGATTAATATATTTTGAAAATAAATAAATAAAATCATTGAAATTTTACTTCCTAATATGTCAATAAATGAGTAGACTTATCAATACGCACGTTACAAAAATAATTAATTATTTTTTATCAACTTTTTAACAACGCATATTTTCTCTCTCAAATTTTCAGCCACTATTTTTTACCTCAAAATCATAAATAAACAAGTTTATAAACCCAACAGTATTACCAAACGGAGGCTTAATCATTTCATCATTTTGAGAAAAATTGACATGTTTAAAAAATAAGGAAAAATAAAATATATTAATTAATATATTGGATTTCAAATAAAATATATGTAAGAAGCACATTATAAAATATAGTTAATCAAAAGTTATAACATATTAAAAGGGAAATAGGTGATGAGGTGAGCAAATTTTCAGAGAAAAACGTAACTAAAAGTCAAAAGAAATTTTATATAAAAAATTTAATTAAGTGCCAAATTTTGAGTGGCGTGGTATACTTAGTGTACATGTAGCATTTTTTATTTTGATTAGTTTTGTCTTTTTTTAAAGTTTCAAATTTAATAACATTTTGTATTTAAATTTTATTTGAATTATGTTTTTTATTTAATATGATTGTATAATCAAGATATTTTCAAAATTATGATTTAAAATTTTTATATTCTGTACATTGCACGGGTAGACAACTAGTATATATAAAATAAAATAATATATAAATATATAAAAAAAAAAGAGTTGTAATAAATGTACTATGTGTAAATGTGTTACATTGGAAATGAAAAAATTAGATTAATATATTTGAACATAAATAATGTGATATCTATGTAAATGTGTTATGTTGGAAATGAAAAAATTGGATTAATATATTTGAATATAAATAAATGTGATATCTATGTAAATGTGTTATGTAGGAAATGAAAAAATTGTATTAATATATTTGAACATAAATAAATGTCATATCTATGTAAATGTGTTATATTGAAAATGAAAATTTTGGATTAATATATTTGAAAATAAATACATGCTATATAAATTTGTTTAAGTTAGAAATGAAAATTTTGAATTAATATATTTTGAAAATAAATAAATAAAATCATTGAAGTTTTACTTCCTAATATGTCAATAAATAAGTAAGTCCTTCAATAAGCATATTACAAAAATAATTAATTATTTGCTATCAACGTTTTACCACCAATGATAAATTGATAGAAAATTTAATCATTTTATCATTTTGACAAAAATTGGTATGTTTAAAAAATAAGGAAAAATAAATTAAATAAATTAATATATTGGATTTCGAATAAAATATATGTAAGCGACATATTAAAAAATAAAGTTAACTAAAAATTATAACATATTAAAATGAAAATAGGCGATATTCGATAAGGTAGACAAATTTTCAGAGAAAAATGTAAATAAAAATAAAAATAAATTTAATATAAAAAATTTAATTAAGTGCCAACTTTGAGTGTCGCGGTACACTGAGTGTACATGCAGAATTTTTTATTTTGATTAGTTTTATCTTTTTTTAATTTTCAAACTCAATAACATGTGCTATGTAGAAAATTAAAAAATTGGATTAATATATTTGAATATAAATAAATGTCATATCATATCTATGTAAATGTGTTATATTGAAAATCAAAATTTTGGATTAATATATTTTAAAATAAATAAATATATGTTATATAAATTTGTTAAGTTAGAAATGAAAAAATTGAATTAATATATTTTGAAAATAAATAAATAAAATCATTGAAATTGTACTTCTTAATATGTCAATAAATGAGTAGACTTATCAATATGCATGTTACAAAAATAATTAATTATTTTCTATCAACTTTTTAACCACACATATTTTCTCTCTAAAATTTTCAGCCACTATTTTTTACCTCAAAATCATAAATAAACAAGATTATAAACCAAACAATATTATCAAACGGAGGCTTAATCATTTCATCATTTTGACAAAAATTAATATGTTTAAAAAAAGGAAAAATAAAATATATTAATTAATATATTGGATTTGAAATCAAATATATGTAACCAACACATTAAAAAATATAGCTAATAAAAAATTATTACATATTAAAAGGGAGATAGATGAGCAAATTTTCAGAGAAAAACATAATTAAAAGTCAAAAGAAATTTTATATAAAAAATTTAATTAAGTGCCAAATTTTAGTGGCCCGGTATACTACGTGTACATGTAACATTTTTTTTTTTTTTTTAGTTTTGTCTTTTTTAAAGTTTCAAATTTAATTACATTTTTTATTGAAATTTTATTTGAATTATGTTTATTATTTGATATGATTATATAATAAAGATATTTTCAAAATTATAATTTAAAAATTATATATTCCGTACATCGCACGGGTATACAACTAGTTAGTTAATAATATTAATCTACAATATTTTTCAATATTTTTTCTTTTTTGTCAATAACACCATTAAATTGTTATGTTTTGTTAATATTACCTTTAATATTTAATTTATTTTCTTGAAAAATAATTTTTATAGTTAATAATATTAATCTACAATACATTGAAATATTTTTCTCTTTTTTCAATAACATCCTTAAAGTCTTATTAAGATTATTAATTAATTCGTATAAAAAGAAAGTTAATATTTATTATATTCTAACTAAGACTATAAAATAAATAATCTCAAAACACTTTTTGAAAAAAAAAATACTATTTTTTATTTAAAATTACATAATATTATAATTTTTTAATTATAAAAATATGCTCCTAAATTAATTTGATTCGCCTATACACAATTTTTTCATATTTTTTTCTTGACTTGTTATAAATAGTTTATAAATCAATTATCGATTTACCTAATATGTTATGATGCATGTCAGATTACTTCTTGATATATGACACGTGATTTATTTATTAAACTGATATTTTAAACAATTCTTTAATATATATTTCAAAGAATTCAATGAAGAATCTTAATAAAATATTAGTATAATAAAAGTTGCAGTCTATTTATAATTTTAATTTTTCTTTTTCTTTTACTAATATAATTACCTCAGTTATTTTTAAAAAAAATATTAATATTTCAAAGACATTATGCATATCATTAAAATTATATTATACATAAGACGTACAAAACACGTACTTAATAATATTTTTTTTATAAACAACAATTTATAAAAGGTTTATCAAATGAAGGTTATTTATAAACATGTTACCTAAGAGAGGCTAATTTTCGTCAAATCCCCCTGAGTAGCATATTACAAAATATCTGTCTTGTTAAAATCTTGCTTGATAAAAACTCAATGGGACAAAAATATCAAACGAAAGAAAAAGAATATAGTTATTCTTGGAGTATTAAGATGAATGATACCTCATTAAAACATCACTAAGAAAACTCAATGAGACAAGATCTTGGTTAAGAAAAAATAGTACAACTACTCCCCCTAGTGTTGATTACTGTAAATCATCGAGTCGATGCATCTCAATCTTGTGAACTGATTTCTTGAATGTAGATGTTGACAGTGATTTTGTGAATAAATCAGCTACATTGTCACTTGAGTGAATTTATTGAAAATTTTGGAGTATTTTAATGTTGTTTCGTTAAAACATTGTCATAAAAACCTAGTGGGACAAAAATCTAAATGAAGGAAAAAAAGTACAGATACTCCTCCTGATTCAATCTGTATTGAATTATTCATATTTTGATCTCTTCAGGAGTCTCGTACAGTAGAGTATATCAAATAGACATTGATAACAGTCACCTCATTTAAAACTTTGCTAAGAAAACACTGTGAGACAAAACCTCAATTAAGGAAAAAAAAATGTAGTATATATTAGCTCCCCCTCATTAGAGATTGCAATGGATAGGGTATGGGTTGGGTATAGCAAACTCATACATTACCCACTAGAGATTTATAATACCCATATACCCTCTTAAGAGTGACGGGTCGGGTGTGGGTAGGGTAGGATAGGGTGCGTGTATTCTTTTATACTCATTTAAAATCCGTTACGTATTTTAATTTTAATAATTTTATTTTTATTTTTTTGGATATATATATATATATAATATTTGTTCAACAATAATATAAGTATCTAATTGTAATTTTTTCATGAACTTCACATGGAATATACTAATTAACAATCCATGCGCAATATAAAAATATCAAAATGAAGTAAATGTATAACAATGATGAAAGAGTCTACTTGTCCAAAATTATATATTGTTAAAATTTAAATACAATAATAATTTCCACCCCTTTGTGTCAGGTACCCAACGGGTTTCGGGTTCGTGGGTATTATTGTCATCTCTACCCCTTATGGGAAAATTACAATTATATAGATATTATATTTGTATATTTTGATCAAACAGGTTTCTTAAAAACGTGAACTATATATTTCAGATACATTTAATCCTTCAAGGATTACATAGTATGCTTTGACATCATATATATTTCACATTGCAATTGTTAAATTGCTACCACCAAAACTAACTCGTGAAACTTTAGATAAGTAACGATTCCTATGGGTCTGTTTGTTAAAAGTTTTTTGCTTAAAAACATGTTTTTTTATGTTTTCTATATAAAACGTGTGGTTAAAAAGTGGAGAGAGAAAATATGTGTGATTAAAAAGTGATTTGGGGAATTGTGTTGTAAAAACAAGTTTAAAAATATATTTTCCAAACAGAGGCTATATTTCAAATATATTTTCTCTAATCATTTCACCCTCAATCCCAAAGTACCGAGGTATTGATTACCCTTTTTAATCTGGCTCGTTCACACTTCCAAGAATAATCCAAACGTACCGAGTTGATGATCATATACATTTTAATATCACTCATTGGTACATCAAATAGCACAAGCTAATAATTAGAATCAATCATCTTTCAGTATTTACATTGCTAATAATCATATATTTATTAGTACTTATATGCATTGTTAGGCAAATAAAATATTATATCTTCTGCATATCGTTTCATATGCAGTGCCAAATCTTTGAAATATTTGTTGCACAACAAGTCGTATATTATGACTATACACTATTATATTCTATTTGCAAATACCTATAGATATTTTACTGGATTTACACTTTTAAGTGCAAAGACTTTAGGTTTTGTAGTAAGTTCAATTTAGTCGGAATACATACTTTTGCCAACTATTTTTATGTTCATTTTCTTTGACATATTTCCTTTTATTATCTTGCTATCATTCTTATTATGATGCGGCCAATTTCGCAATTTACTTTTGCACAAGTGTTTTATAAAGCGTGTCGACGCAATTATCATCTCGATTCGATTTCTTTCCGCACAAGACATAACTATAGTGATCTGAGATCTCAATTTTTCAATATTTCAAGTACTTGAATCTCTTCTAATGATTTACAATTAATTATGTCAATATATAATCTCTCACTAGTATATGCCTACTTAATGAGACTATCTTTGCTAATTGCTCCATTTTCATTTGGAGATTAGAATTGAATATCATTACACTTCAAGCGTATCATCAAATATTAACTAATTGTCCTTTAAGACCTTAATGTGAGATGGAGCATTTGAAGCTGATGTTTGAGATATTTTTTATCCATTTGATTAATAAATGCATCTAAATAAATTATTATTTGAACTTTTGGTTCGAGTGATCTTTTGCGAGGATAATGATACATTTATATACTGTTTTTAGTTTGCTCCCAAATGTTGAGAAAATTGTCTAATCATATTGACAATCATTTTTTTATTGTTATAAAAATATCACCCATTTGTGATATGGGTTCAAACTATGCATTTATACTCATCATTTTTTATTTTCCATCTTAGTGTATTGTGGTGGATAAATTTTACATATGCCGCACTATAGAAAAATCGATGGAAAATTAGGCTTTAATCATAGGCCAATTATAATGGGGAGAATTATAAAGTTGGCATGATGTGTAATAGAATTCCCCAAACAAGAATGAGAAGTATTTTGTTCTCAATTAAATTAATTAGAGACGTTTAACAAGCAATAATGTTAAACCATTTAACGATATTTCAACTAACACTTATTAAAATGTTGAGATTCATGTTCACTAGCATTATCAAGACACATTCTTGATTATATAATCTGAAAATTATGCTCATAATTTAAAACTTGAGCAATAATTTCGTAAACTTCAAGTGGTGAACACCATGCAATCATCTAGTATTAGTGTCAAATATATTAAATACAAAGAATATCTAGATGATCAATGTGGATGATGATGGGGCTAATTTATCACACTAATTAATTTTCAGAAATATTGAGAATTTAATCCTTATTTTAACTAGTGGTGATAAAAAAAATTCATGAAAGAGAACAGATTTCATATATGACTGAATTGAAGAATCTTCTTATTCTTAATTCGCATCCATTTTAATTTCGGGTCATTATTGATCCAATGGTGGTCTAACTGGTCAAGCCAAATAATAAAATCAAATTGAACTTCTGGTTCAATATAAGATATATGATTAAAAATTATATAATTATATATCATTCAAGTAGTCAAACTAATAAATGTTTTTATGATTTTAGTTATATATTTTCCTTCAAGGGTAAACATGAACTCAAAAGTGATATATTCTTCGAAACATGTGCTACTTCAAAATTACGTTTTATTGCTCATTCAAAATCAATATGTCAATATTCTTCTGGAATATTTTAGTAAATAAGTCAAGTAAAATATTCATAATGCTATAATATTCTTCTCAAATATTGACATTAACAATTCGTTCTACCTCTTAAGCTAACAATATTTGTAGTCTACATGAATGATAAGAAAATATTCTTTTGGAATATTTATTTAACGTGTGTTGTGTTTCTTCGATAACACCAACATCATGTTATTTTAAAATATACTTTAAATTATGCTTTTGTAGGAGCATTGAGTCAATATTCTTCTGGAATATTTATACGAAGTAATAAATTATATTAAACCAAATATATATCTATCATCAACCAATATAGTTCAAACGATATTACAAATCATATAACATATACCGCTTATATTTATTTATAATAGATAGTTCTAGGATTAATATTCTTCTGAAATATTAATTATCTATTGTGCTAATTCAGGAGCAACAACGAATTACTCTTATGGAATATTTATAGTTCTAAAATTGCTATTATTCAAGAATAATATGTCAATATTCTTCTGAAATATTGAAAATTATAAATCATGCTCTTCACGAGGAAGTAATATTCTACTAGAATACTAATTATACTGTTGTACTACTTCAGAAGTAATAACAAATTACTGTTAAAGATTGTAGATATTTGCTCTTCTGAAGCAATTGAATAATAAATCTTTCAAAATTATGCTCTCCGGGAGAAATTAATATTTTATAAGAATTATTATAATAAAAATTGTTCTACTTCAGATGGAACCACAAATTATTTATGATAGTCGGATTAATATTCTTCTGAAATGTTAATTATACATATATTAATATGAACTGATGAACATCGTTAACAATTTATCAAACAAAGAATGGATTCATATAAATACATCAATAACTTTATCCGTAGAATTGTAAGTTTAAGCAGAGTCTTACATTTGGTCTCTTTCAAGCCTTTGTTGAAAAAGGAGTCGAGCATTGACATGGCAAAAAAAATACATTTTAACTCCATTTGGAAGAACTCGTGCTGATAACGTGTTATACGGTAGAGAGAAAAGAGAGAAGAAATAAAGAGACCAATAAAACATTGTCATATTATTATGAATCAAAGTCCCATATATATATATATATATATATATATATATATATAGGGAATTGAAATGTTAACATGTTTTAGAGGTACAATTGTCATTCACCAATATAATATAATATTTACAATATTTTTTATGTTTTTTAGATAAAATAAGTGATTGAAAAATGAAGAGAAAAAATATTTGTAGTTAAAAAGTATTTTGGGGAATTGAAATGTTAACATGTTTACCAAAATATAGGCGTTTTTATGGTCGGAAAATATTTTCAAGGTCACTAGAGGAGTATAAATATGTTCAACCCTCTTTAACGAGGGTGAACATAACCCTCAAACGCCATGTCCTCCCCACCCCAACCCCAACCCCCAAATTCCAAAAATAGGCGTTCCACTTCTACCAAAATTTCAAATGCATCCCACCCACCCCTTTCCTTAATGATACTTTTTCATCCTCTTCTTTTTTCTTAAATATTTTAAAATTAATATTAAAAATATTTTTTTGTTGATTTCATATTATACAATTTAATGAGATCTTCAATATGAGTATAATATCAATATATAGATTTTTACAATTTTAAAAATAAATTATTAGTTCAATTTACGCATAAATCTCTATTTGGAAAATAAGTGTGTATTTGGTATTATTTAAAAATAATTTTTTTGAAATGAATAGTGATTTTTAGGAAAATGAATGGTTGAGATTTGGTTGAAAAGTCAAATATTATGGACTTAACTTTTAATAGAGGATTAAGATTGTGTACTGTAAAATAAAGAGAAACAAACAAGAGCTAAGTTTTTTGTTTTTAAATAAAGAATGTAAATTTTCGAGGTAAACTATGTAATTAAAAATTAATTTAGAAATTTTGTATAGTTGAAAATGTCTATGGTCATGTCCGTGCCCACTCCCCCCAACATCAATCGACCACCCAATTGAAATGAACTTCTAAAATTAGATGCAAAAGTGCAAATTAATGTCATCTAAACAAATCATGAGAAAATAATTTGATTATTTGAAAGCAAATCGATGACGTTCAAAACAATTGTGGCAATAAGATTTTAGTTATTACATAGGTCTGCACAAAAAAATTGTCAGATCGCAAATCGAATTGAAACCTTTTGTTTGATTTCATGTGGACCCGTTAACATTTTAAAACCAAATCGAATCAAGCCGTTTCAAAATATGTTGTTTATAAACAACACATTTTTGAAAACCATTTTTTAATCATAGGCATTTTGAACCATGTATATTTCCTTAAATTACTTTTCAATTAAATACTTTATCCCCGAAAACATCATATTCTTTATTTAAAAGTATTTTGTTTTTAAACAAAGAATATGATGTTTCAAAATACATATTTTTCAAAACCAATTTTTAACGATACACATTTTTAAAATTACTTTCCAATCAAATATTTTATTTTGAAAACATTATATTCTGTGTGATTTATAAGTTGTTTATTTATGTTTTGAGGGTAAAAAACAGTAGTTGAAAATTGAAAAGCGAAAATGTGTGTGGTAAAAAATGATTTTGAAAATTTTGTAGATTATAAATTGATTTATAAACCACTTTATTTGGTTTACCAAACATATATTTATTTTTAAATTGAAATGATAATTTATATGTGATAAATAATTATTTTTGAAATTGAGGAAATTTATATATTGATATTATACTCATATTGAAGCTCTCTTTAAATTATATAATATGAAATTAACAAAAAAATTTATTTATAATATCGACTTTAAAAAATTTAAGAAGGAAGAAGAGAAGGAAAAAGTATTAACAAGGTGGGTTTAGAAGAGTCAGATGACTCTTTAAATAAAAAAAAAAAAGAATTCCTTTCTTGGTGTGTATCCCACACCTTCAGGGTTCAAATCTATCACGTTTAAGGTCATTGATTCGAAATTATAAATTCATGTTATGTCTCTCAAAAATTAGGATGAAAGGATTGAGTAAGTATGAACAATACTCAATAACTCTCGCTTTTAACTAAAAGTAAATTCAATATTTTAAAATTCGAAACCTACGTACTAACGATTTGAGGACTTACCGACCTTCACTTTTCCTTTTTTGGGGTTTGGGGGAGAAGGTATTTAGAAAGGAAGTAACGGCGCCTGACTGAGGGTTATGTTCAATAAACGCATTCGTCAGCGTAAAATCCAACCTATTCCAGAAAATGTACAAGTGCAAACTGCAAGAATTGTGCCAGCGAAGAGGTTGGAATCTGCCGGAGTATTCAACTGCAAGAGACGGCCCTGATCATATACCTCGATTTACGGCTGTTGTTAACGTAAATGGGCAACCGTTTGAAACTCCGAATCCTTGCAAATCCTCAAAAGAAGCCCAAAATCTTGTGGCGCAAATTGCGTTGAACCACTTTGTTCCGAAACCCTTTCCATCCGGCCAACACCAGTATCAACAGCCCTCTTCCTCTAGCGTTGCTCATCCTGGAGCTGGTGCTCAAGTCGTGGTTCCGATTCCTCCGTGGGAGAAACCTCGGATAGCTGCTACAGTTCCTGCTGTTGTGGCAAATGGTGAAGTTCTAATTTCGGAAGCTCCTCCTGTAGCTGTAGCTCCAGTTCTCCAGATTTCTGGTTCTCCACTTCCGCCGGATGTTTTAGTTCCGCCACCACCGAAACCACCTGCTAGTAAGTTTTGTCCTTTTATCTGAAGTTATATAATTTATGTATTTCATGCTTGTATACTCGGGGACATGGAGTTTTATGCATCTGATTCTTAGATTTTTCTTATTTTTTGAGAAATGTAATTGATATTTTATTTTATTTTATCTCATTGATTGTGTTGTTTTGTACTTTGTGGATTGATGGTTGTGCGTTCTATTTGGTGTGTTTGGGTCTGGTTTAGGTTAGGTGGTTAGGCATGATAAAGGTTTTAAATGTGCATATGCATACTTGCATCTATTTGGTGCAAGTATAGCCGTCGTTTGGAATCTTAATTAGATGGGAAACATTTATTTGCTTGACTGGCCAACTATAGTGGAGCTTGGACTGAATTCGTTTAAGACAGAATCGATTGTAGATGCTTAAAAATACAAGTATGTTAAGGCCAAATCTTGATTTTCAGAATTCTCTAATGGATTTGCAACAATAATAAGCCTCAACCGAGGGTTTGGATGCGCTAACAATCGTCCTTCACTCTTCTAGTGAGGAAATAGAGTGGAAGAGTAATAGAACACGAGTCTTTATGACCTTAGTGAAATTCTGGCTCGATTTGGAGTGACAGAATAGATAATTTTGATCTAGAGTAACTTGGATTGTAGATTATCTTGGTGGAAACCTGAATTAGCCCTAGCCTGAGGTTGTTGGTCTCGAGTATCTTGGGTCATTGTGGTTCAAACCTAGTGTGAAGTTGGAGTTCGTTTTGATTTGCTTGCATAGTTAGTAGTCACTCTGGTAGTGTGAAGTTGGGGGTCATTTTGATCATGAGTAGTGTTAGAATTAATGTACAAGCCCAATTGTTGGGTCGGACTTTACAATTAGATTAATTAATATGATTAATTAATCAAGGCCCATTAAAAGCCCTATTGTCATTAGGGTTAGGGTTTTGAGATGCACATATTAATATGTGCACTATTGTAGAGAAATCAAGATAGTCGTTTTTCCATAATATTCTAGCGCAGATTTTTCTCTTGCTAGCACAAAGAGAAAAATCAATTCTCTCGAATTCATTCCAAAGGTTGGAGATTGATGGAGTTCCAGAATCAACTCGCTGCGTAGATTTCTGTTAGAGGCTGGACAATTGGACAGCTAGTGGTGACAAGTTTGTACCTCCTGTTTCAGATTTCAGATTCACGGCGTTCATCAAAGGTATTATTCTAATCGCAAATTCTATCTAAGTGCAAGGTTGATCCGGGCTATGGTTTCGTGTTTGTTTAATTTTCGCTGTGCATATATGTATCGAAACCTTACAGTGGTATCAGAGCCTACCTTGTTACTTGCTAGAATTTGTTTAATTCTTTGATGAATTCAATATGATTGAATTTTGATTTCTTGTTTCTAGTTTTTGAGAAAATTGATTATATTATTCAAATCTGATTTGAGAGAAGAAAATTAATTTTTTTTGGGTCGAAATTTTGGAGTGGAGATCTGGCGGCAGCCGCCGCCCCGGCGAAGGCGGCGCTGTGCAGCAACCAGAAACCAGGCAGCAGCGCGCAAGGCGCAGGTGCGCCGCGCGCGAGCATCAGCAGCGCTCGCTGGTGAAGGAGGCGACGATGGTCGCCGCTATCATCAGCAGCAGCGATCACTGCTGTGTTGTTGTGTGAGCTGTGGCCGTATGCTGCTGCGATAGTTGCAGCAGAGGAGCGTTCTTGGCAGCGGCAGCATCGCTGCCTGCAACAGCAATTGCTCGGAGTTTTGCTGCAGCGATAGCGTGGTCGCTGCAGCACAGCGTGAAACCGCTGCTACAGCGCGTTTCTCGCTGCTACAAGCGGTGGGATAATACCACGTCACAACGACGGTCATCGCCGCAGGAGGGAGACGCGGCACCAGTTCCGGTGCCACCTATATCGGAAGAGGAGTTAGGGTTTCAGATCTTTTGGGGCGGGAGCCTGTTGTGCAATTTATGAAAGTACAGGTCCCTGTTTGCAAATTTTGGATTAGGGTTGGCTGATTTTAGGCCGGGGCACTACTGAAATTTCCGGAATTTTAAGCCCCTGTATGCAATTGTTGAATAAGAGTCAAAGTGCAATTTTAAACTAATGGCTGATTTGTTAATCTGATTAATGATAAGGGCCTATTCTGTAAATTCCTTTTTGGGTCATTTTGCAAATTCTTTAAAATTGGTTTTAAAGTTTTATTTAAAATAGTTTTCAAAATTGATTATGAATGGTTTGACCAAAATTTCAATTTTGACCAGATTTTCAATCTTGACCCAATTAAAATTTATTATTTAAGCTCATGATTTTAAATTGTCGTTAAAATATGATTTTAACCAATTTAGTAACTTTGACCTAAATTGAATTTTATTTTATTTAGGAGTGTTATCCTAAATCCAATTATTAATTCAATTTACCCTGATATTATAATTAGAGTTGGACTCTAATTTAATATTTAATTAAAATTTGATTTTGATTAATTTGATAATTGATTAATTTGATTAGTTAATTATTAAATTGAAACTCAATTGCCCTGAAAACATTGATATTGGAGTTGGACTCCAATATGCATTTAATTAAAATTTGATTTTAATTAAATTTTGATAATTGATTAATTTGATTAATTAATTATCAAATTAAATTCAATTAACCCTATAATCTTGAAATTGGAGTTGGACTCTAATTTAGTATTTAAATAAAATTTGATTTTATTTAAATAAACCCATCAATTAATGTAATTGATTAATTTGATTAGTTAATTACTAAATTGAATTTTATTTTATTTTAGGGGTTTTATCCTAAATTAAGATTTTAATTCAATTTGCCTCTTTTGGAATTAGAGTTGGACTCTAATTTAATATTTGATTAAAATATGATTTTAATTAAATAAGACCTGCTAACTAAAGTTAATTAATTAATTATTATTATTTCGATCCATTTTATCTAAATTACTTTAGACAACCTAAATTGCTAGAAACTTGAAATTTGTTTATATAATATTAGATATTATATTATAATACATTTATATGATGAATGTGTATTTAGTGGATGGTTATGGACTCGACCCATGTGATTGGTTGGATGGTTAATTTACTCTGTTTTGTTGATTGGGCCTGCGAGCCTATTATTATTTAATTGAGCCTGCGTACCTATTATTTAATTTATTTGGGCCTGCGAGCTCTAGTTTGTATATATGGGCTTGCGCTTCCTTTGATACAGGCCTGCGTGCCAACTAGTATAGGATACAGGTTGGAGCTAGTCACAGGAAGACAACTAGTATAGGATACAGGTTGCAGCAACAGATGGAGATTATTGCATTTAGCATTCGATGATCGAATGCAGTGTCCCCTAGGAATTGACCAACTAGTCTTCTTCATGGCTCGAGAAGACTAAATAGATATTGTCCATAATCATCCACAGTAATAATGTATGTATAATTAATTGCATGGTGGATGTTAGTTAATATACATAGGAATGATGAGACAAACCCCTCACTTAAAATTATATTAAGTCCCATGCTTTCCATTGTTATAATGAAAACCAGAGTTTACTATCGATGTCAGCTTGTTGAGTCACTCAAGGCTACTCAATGGTAGATATGTTTCTCATTATGAAATATCAGATACTTCTGAACAATGGGTCAGACTTAACCAAAACAACATCATTTTGAGTCAATCAAAAATGATATAATTTTGGAAGCAATTTATTAAATTCGTATTAATTGGTTAATACAAAGTGCCTTCCGTTGTTATAGTGAAAAACCAGAATCCGCCCTCGATGCAGCTTGTTGAGTCACTCAAGGCTGCAAGTGGGAAGGTGTGTTTTATCACTATGAGACATAAGATGTTTCTGAACAATTGGTAGAATTTAACCGAAATCTATCTTTTGTGGAGTCACTCAAGGAGATGAGGTTTTGGAGACACAATCAAGTAAATACATAAGATGTATGTGACAAAGAGTTGTCTACTTGATGATCTAGGAGTCACATGGAGATGTGATTGATGAGAGTATCTACCTGGATGTCTCATTAGAGCTTGTTGAGTCACTCAAGGTTCTAATGGAATAAACGGGATCCTAACCTACTGTGAATCTAACAGGATTCTACGAGATTAATGTTGAGGGTCATTAATTCAAGTAAAACAGTAGGAGCAATCGATTTAATAAAAGACCTTATTAAATTGATTTATACATGATAATACGTGATCTATTTTTTATTGTTGTTGTATGAGTTTTAAAATTTGAGTTATTACGTGAACTTATACAATGCAATTGACACTGAGTAAGTTCATTAGACTGAAATCCTTGAATTGGCGTCGTCCCTTGAGAAATGATCTCAAAAACACGATATGATCGAGAATACTCTTCTTGAACATGCCAATAATAGGACACTAAATTTATAATTGCGAGGCTTCTTTAACCGAACTGAAGAAGTGAGAAGTTTGGTGAATCTTCTACTTCAGTTTTCTATTTGATAAAGGTTAAATAATCTACTTAGCCATCGAGTATTAGATATCGATAATATACAATGGCTAAAAGTAGAATAATTGCGAAAAATGGTGATGTACCTATTTGTAGGTAATAAAGCAAATGTTGTTTGAACAGCTTAAGAAGAAGCTATTACCTATTTTTGCCTTCTCATTCAGTTTAAAATTAGACAATTGTTAATTACAGTTCTTATGAAGAACGACACTTCCACTTCATGTTTGGACATGAAGTGATATCCTCTTTAATTAAGAATAACAGTTATTCGATAACTTAAATGGGATATTGTGGAAGTGAGGTAAATAACAAACAGTCTACATTCTGAATATTGGCAAAGAAGAAGTCGCACTTAAATCTGACACTTGACTTATTCGATTAATAGAGATACATGTATATCTCACCTTGGAGGTAAATTGATAAGTCAATTTTCTTGAAAAGGAAATGTAGGATGGTTGATCCATTGAGCCTGTTACATTCGGATGTAAGTGGGCATATGTCAAAGTGGTCTTTAATCATTAGATAACCATGATTGTCATTGTTATCTATTATAAAGTTTAAATCTGTAAGTTTGAAAAGTTCAAATAATACAGATATAAATTAGAAGGCCAAAATGAAATTTTTTTTCTAAGCACGTAGATTTGATCAGATTGAAGAATATTTCAAAGTGATTGACTTCAAGATTATGTTATGAGAACATAATTTTCGCATAAGTAACCCTTTTGCATACACATTGACACAATGGCGTATCTTAAAGGAGAATGATTACAATTTATGCAATCATTGATGAAGCCACGCAAAATCTCCAAAACAGTTTTTGGAGTTTTGCACTAAAACTCTATGTTACACACTTAGTCGTGTTCCATGATAATCGGTTGGTGAATGTCCATATAAGATATGGATTTCAAAGGTCTAAACTTCCTCGCGTTAAGATTTAAGACCTCAATACTTATTAGAAGCATACCAAATTTGGATAAGCAATATCTTTAGTCCAATATGTATATTGTGGGATATCCAAAAGATGGTTGGATATTATTTCCACATTTCTATCAAGAAAGAAAGTCTATCTCGAATTTTTTCAATGTCTTAGAGAAACAGTTCATCTAAGAGAAGACAGTGGGAGTAGAAGTGGAACATGAAAGAGTTCATGATTACACATATACTTAACCGATTAAATAAGCTAGAATTTGCGCTTGCATTGGATGAAGCTTAGATCAATGCTTGGAACGTGCGCACTGCTCAGGATGTGGTGACGACTGAGAACACACTAGCTCAATGTAAAGATATTAGGATCATGTATACTCCATTGAGTTACACATCCTTAATTGCTAATATTGTATTAGTCATCAAGGATAATGAGCCTATATTTACATAGAAGCTAAGTCAAGTGTTGACTAAATGAGATGGCAGGAATCCATAGAATTCGAGATAAAACAAGTTTTGGAACTTGTTTGATTCACCTGAAATGGGTATGACCCATATGCTGTAAATGCGTTTACTTTGAATCAATTCGGATTCTGCTTGCAGTAGCAGCATGTTATAATTATGGGATTTTTGAATCTTTAAACATAGTATACTAGTTGTAGATATCTATCATAGATTAAAGCAAGCCTCACGGAGCTAGAATCTTAATTTTGATGAGATAATCAAAATGTTTGATTTTATCAAAATTTCAATACAAAGAATGTGTGTATATAAAAGGTTAGTTGGAGGATTCAATATTTCTGATACTATATGTAGATGACATATTATTGATCAGAAGTTGAGTCTCTAACCTTTAAAATGAAAGTGCAATTAATTTTGAATTTCTTCATGATGGATTTGATAAATAAAACATTTACTTTGGGAACCAGAATCTATAAAGATAGATTATGAAGGTTGTTTTGATCCATGTACATAGATGTAATGCTAATGGGGTTAGCATGAGCGAATCCAATGTATGATTCTATCCCAAAAGTTTTGGGGTTAATCTTTTCAAAATGGTGTTTAGAACACATATTGAGAAAGAATGATGACATTATGTACGATACCTTTTGTATTATTGAGTACTTGAGAAATACTAAGAATACAATAAACATGAGGAGAAATGTACACTTACAGTCTTTAGGTATAGAGATACCATCCTTTAGTCCAGGAAGGGATGAAGGAAATATTCAGTCTAATTGTTAATTAACTCATAGCAGTGGTGTGGTCAGTTTGAAATGGCTCAAACAAGAAAGACCACTAACTATACAACCGAGACCAAATACATAAGTGCTTGTGAAGCAATATCGATCGTTAAGTTCATTACTGAACTATAACTGTTCTTAGCATTGTAGCTCCAGTAATGAGTACTGTGACGACAATGGAGCCATCGCGCAAGCGAGAGAACTGGGTCTCATCGATGATCGGAGTATGTATTTAGGGGCTACTGTCTTATTCGAAGATTGTAGAAAAATAGAATTCATGCCCACTAACCTTGCAAAGGTTGAATGTGTGAAGAGTCACATATCTAAGATCCACCTGTAAATTCGCTATCCCAACGGGAATGTGATTGTCACATAAACTCGTTATGTACAAGATACATGAGTTATTGGATTTAGTGGGAGTATATCTGTGTCATGCTCTAAATCCAATCGTTGAAATAGCATAACACATATTATCATTGTTGCAATAAAGACAGATCTATTATTAAATTGAGTTTAACTCACTATTTAGATAATAGAGTCCGTAGAATAAGTTTAAGTAACTTGTAAGTCACAAGGTGTTATGACTGTGAGATACAAGTTATTAATATCTTGTTCTAAAATTGTCCCTAGTCGAAGTAACAGCAAAATACGGATATTGTTTTTGCAGTTAGACTAGCATGTGTTGCATTTCTTTCTTATGAAGAAAGTAGCTTATCTCACAAGCTAGAATGTAGAGGGACATTCGAATGAACACGTGGATGCATTGTTAGATGAACAAAGCATTGGATGACCCGCCTAGAGATTCCACATGGATAACTATCCAAGCGTCAGTGGTGAATCTCTAATGCGCGGTTGTGGATTTGGTCCTTTGACTTGAGGACGTCATAGAATCTTATATGAGGATTACTATGCTTTGGCGAGCGTTGATGTTAGCTCTTGAGAAGGAGTCTTCAGGATGACGCCGTACGGGTATAGTGAGAGTCATATGAAGGTTGTGTATGTCCAATATGAGGATTCGTCACTCCTGGGTAGTAGGAGATTATAACCTGTATTTCACTCACTTAAGTTGATGTAAATTCCTCGGCCGGGGTGAAGTTATGAGTTGAAAATGTGTTTTCAGTCATAACAAGATCAACTAAGATAAGAAGTGAATAACATAATTGGTTGAAATGAGATTGACGCTATCCATATCTCTTAACCAAATGGGTTATATTGATGAAGGGATTGTATTTCCACGGTAACCGTACATGAACTGGTCTTGTCATGCCACATGACTTTTCCTTTCACATGGATTGCCTTGACACATTGCTAGATGTCAATCTAGGACGGCGACGTGAATTAATCGATCTTGATGAGTCGAAGATGAATTAGAAATAGAGATTTAAATTCATCTTATTCCAATCAGATTGGAATAATAATAATAACACGACGTTTGCCATCTTGAATGGAACCTAATGGGTCACACACAAAAGGCGAGAATTGAATATCTGGAATTGGATCTTGTCCAAGTGGGAGATTGTTAGAATTAATGTACAATCCCAATTGTTGGGCCGGACTTTACAATATGATTAATTAATCAAGGCCCATTAAAAGCCCTATTGTCATTAGGGTTAGGGTTTTGAGATGCACATATTAATATGTGCACTATTGTAGAGAAATCAAGATAGTCGTTTTTCCATAATATTCTAGCGCAGATTTTTCTCTTGCTAGCACAAAGAGAAAAATCAATTTTCTCGAATCCATTCCAAAGGTTGGAGATTGATGGAGTTCCAGAATCAACTCGCTGCGTGGATTTCTGTTAGAGGCTGGACAATTGGACAGCTAGTGGTTATAAGTTTGTACCTCCTGTTTCAGATTTCAGATTCACGGCGTTCATCAAAGGTATTATTCTAATCGCAAATTCTATCTAAGTGCAAGGTTGATCCGGGCTATGATTTCGTGTTTGTTTAATTTCCGCTGTGCATATATGTATCGAAACCTTACAAGTAGCTCACATCGATGATGATCTTGTTGAAATCCAAAAACATCTGGTAATGATTTTGTTGAAATCCGAGAACGACTCCAATGTGAGTTGGAGATCATTTTGATCCAAAGTAGGTTGAACTGTTCATGATCCTGTTAAACATTTAGATTATATTAGCCTCAAATTGGAAATCAATTTTATCCCAACTAGCCTGAATTGTTGACTCTTGATGAAAAAAATAAATAGACTCTGAAAATTTGGATATTTTTTTGTCATTTTTTTAAAAGTTCCTTGTTGCTTATGCCTCAAGTGCCATTTTCAAAACTTAGGTCTCGTCTTACTAAAGTGCACTAAAGTGCACGTCTCAAGGTATAAGCCTGACTGCGAATAGGTTTTCGCTCATTTGTCTATCGTTTTTGTGTCTTTTATTACTGGCCACAGTTTTTGAGCTGGTTTTTTCTATAGCCTAATATTTTAAGGTGGTTTTTGGGCTATTTTTAACATGACCCAATCCCAAAAACCTATGTTGCATAGACACTTCACTAGGGCAGCGCACACGAGTCGAACTCGTGTCGATATCAACAATTGTCGGACACTCTGCCATGGTAATTTTTATTTCTTTATCAAAAATATTATATATTTTTAACTCAGAACTATTATTAAATAATGAATAGATACTTATGTTTAAAATATTTAAAGAGATTTGCACTTCGTGTAAGGATTTGTTTCCAGGGTATTTTTTCAAATTGTTGCTCTGCATTCTCTTAGCATGATGGGGGGAGCTCTTGGGGACTTGAGGCAGTGCATCCCCTTGGCCTCCTTTTCCTCTGCCCCTGTTGGGGAATCTTTCCAGATTAAACCGGATGGGTGATCTTTAGTCTGTCACTTGATGAAGTTAAATCCTTGGTTATCAATCAATGTTTCTATTCTGCCTGGAGAGACATTTAGTGTACTTCTAGAGATGGATTTAAAGTTAATCATTTGTCATCATCTATGAACCCTTTCTCCCCAAAAATGAAAAGAAATAGAAAGTGATAGGGTTCATATAGCTGTTTAATTCAAGTGTTGAGAAGTGGGTTTGCTTATGATAATTCTTTACCCTAATTCTGAAACATATTGCTGAATGGTGTGCTCTGCCCCATCTTTATATTATGGATGTCATCTTAACCTGAATTTGCTTTGGTGTTGCTCTCATGTTTGATCATAACTGTAATAATGAGTTTTTTTTCTTTTTTATTATGGTTTTTTTACAGCTATTCATTTATTAGCATCATTAAACAATAGATAAATAAGTATGACATTTCATGATAGCATTTGAAGATTTCATATTAATGTATAATATTGAAATTTTAAAATGTTTATGCAGGATTTTTCAAAGCGAAAACTAATTTAGATGTCCAACCTGCTAACAAAGAGATAATGCAGCCGAACTATGAAGATAATGCAGAGACTTCTATGATTAATATGGATATTCAATCTGCCAATAAAGAGATAATGCGGATGAACCATCAAGATAATGCACAGACTTCTATGATTAATACAAGTCAGATATTTCCCAGCGATAAGAATTCTAAAGGTTAGAAAAATAATTCTTTCCTTATATAAATTGGATAACTCTTTGTTTAAAACCTCCCAATGGTCAAATTTCTGGATTTTCTCGACAAATTTGTTTTTTCCCAGGAGCAACATCTGGGTTCTTCTGGTGATGAATATATTTATGACATTTCTATGCATGTTGAACCATTCTCTACTTTAAAAGACAGATGTTTATACTGTGATAGATGATTATAGACTTCTAAAGTAGTAAGAATTTCAGCTTTATGTCAAAGTTAAATGAACAACTTTATGACAACTAATAAGATTTGGTGTCCATGTAGGATAATAGAGATGACATATTAAGTTTGAAGCAACTAACCCAGCTTGTATAAAGCTCAGGCATAATCAAATGCCAAAATTTGTTACACATCTGATTCCAGTATGAACCAAGAAATGAGAAGGTCCATTACGCATGCTTCATTAAAAAATCACTGTGCACATTATTTAAAAGATTGTCATGCTTAAAACAATTATGAATGAGCTGGATATTAAATGGTTGCAGAATTGTCTTAAAGAGTGAAAAGATGTTTGCATAAATGGAGGAAGAGTGTTATATTTTTCCCCATTAGAGAAACTCAAGATCGTATAAATTCAGAGATATTAAGATCTTGACTCATGAATTCCTTTCTTAAGAGAAGTGTCCTAATCTATGAAGGAATGAAACTTCCGATAGGATGTCTAGGTGTGGTCCATGGGGGGTGCCACAGAGAGAATTTATAATAGACGATCAATATTTTTAAATCTTAGCATGACAGAACTCAGATCAGGTACGAGACTGAGATATAGTGACGGTTGTAATAGAGCATTTTCTGTCACTGTAGGTTCGCTTTCAAGGTTCTCCCTTAAGTCCTTATCTGTGCACTTTAGACATGAGCGTATGTTACATTTTAAGAAGAGGTTCTTTGATCTATGTTGCCAATGACATAGTTTTAGTTGATGACACTAGCAAGGGTTTGTATCATAAGTTGGAAATTTGGAGCAGTAATTTGGAATCCAAAGTGAAAATTATAGAACCAAGATAACAGTACATGCAATTTGATTTTAGTAATTCTAATGCGAACCCCTTCGGTGTGTTGATCGAAAATTCCCACAACAATTTAATACAAAACCCAAGAAAGCTAAAGTGGTAAAATAAAGGATAAACACCTTAACCCAAGTTTAAATCTAACCCAAAATTCAAGGATTAAACTAATCCTATCCCAATGGAAAGAAATAAACAAATTCCAATGTGGCGGAAAATAAACAACACAAGAATAACAATACTCAAGTAAACTTGATTAACTTCCAAGAAAATACAAGATCAAAGAGGTTTAACCTTACCTCAAGAAGGGGGTCTTCAAGACCTAGCTCTCAAGAGCAATTCTCATTAACATCCAAGTTTTTTTTTTTACAAATGAAAAGAAAAGAGTATATAATGTACAAAATTGGGCAAAAGGTGTAAATTTCGGAAATTGCAACAAAACCCTGTTTTTGTGGAAATTGCAACAAAAACCCCGTTTTTGTGAAACGGAGTGTTTCGGTCGACCGACACGGTCGACCGAACCATTTTCGGTCGATCACATGGTCGACCAAAATGGGACTTTCGGTCGACCAACCCTCAGCCGAACGCGACTGAGGCTTCCTTCAAAATCCTCTGCAGAGTTTCGGTCGACCGGTATGACTTTCGGTCGACCGAAATTGGGAAATTGGCTGAATCCAAAATCTCCTTCTTTTTGGCCCCAACTTGATTCTCGGCTTGTTTTCTTGACTTATTCACATTATTTAGCCTCGAATCTTGAACATCTTTTACGTCGGATCTTTTCGTGGGTCCCACAGGCACGCGCATCGAGGTTTGACTTTCTCGATTCTCATCATCCCCTCCCTCTTGAAAAGGATTCGACCTCGAATCTTGCTTGAGTGCACTGTTGTGAGACTCCTCGAACTTTGATCTTGCAACATTGTGTAGCACATGTTCATGCAATGAAGTTGGACCTTCGCGATTTTCATCATCTCTTCCATCTCGAAAGAAATTCGACCACGAATCGGCACCTAAAATAAAAATAGAAAATTCAGACACAATAAATGTAACTGAAATTTCATACTCACCAAGCAAAATAAATTTGTAGGCACTGCCAAGAGTTTGAGATGCGCCAACACCACAGAGTAGTAGTTTGGATTTTATTTGATCGGGGGGTCGCTCCTTCCACGAATGGGAACACATCCGGTCGCCTGGATCAAACGGAATATGTTTCCCACCATGGTTGGCATTGGAAGCACATTGCATTCCAATTCCCCTAAATGGAAGCTCGAGCCTCCTGCAAAGGGGCTTAACCAAAGGTGCATTCTCGTGCCCACCTAAACCAACTATTTCTTCGATAAACATGTGCATAAAGTTCAACAGAGTTAATAGGATAAAGTCACAAACATCTTTAAGTGGAGAAAACTTGCTAATATGATGAACAATTAAATTGCAAACAAATTTAATAACCACAAAATTAGCACCAATTTCGTGCAATTGCACAACTTCCTGAAAGAAAATGTTAGATATGTTGATTACCTTTTTGGTTTCGTTATATGCAATCAAATGCGACGTTTTAATACTCCTATCAACAATCACAAAAATAGCATCATTTTCTTTCTTTATTCCAAGTAAACCCACTATAAAATTTCATAGAAATAGTAGTCCAAGGTTTACTCAGGATGGACAAATATGCATAGAATTCTTGGGGCAAAAACTTGAGTTTAGCCAGTTTGCAAGTTCGGCATTTACTACAAGTGCAAACATGTTCAACACCAAGCTTCAAAGTAGGCCAATAAGATTGATCACATAATACCCCTAAGACCCCATTGATTTTAAATCGCCCCATCAAACAACTATCATGTGCTCCTCCCACTAGCAATTCACGCATGGCACATTTACAAGGAAACAATCCAACTTTCCAAAACAAATAATCATCATGCCCATAGAATCCATCAAAATATTGCTCACAACATGATTCATAAATGTTTAACAAATTCGGATATTTAACATGCATGCTCTTACTATGTTCAACACGGAATGAGGGAGCATCTAGAAATGTTAGAAGCAAAGTCCTTTTATCATCAAGACATCCCAATAAATATCTCCCATGGACTCCCCTAACTAGCAATTCCTTTAGAGAGCCAATATGCATGTCAAGCATATTTTCATAAAATAAGAATTTATCATGCCAATGATATGTACTATATGCAACATTTTCACAAAAAGATTTGGTACTTATGCAATTGGGCACATGCAAAAAGTTGCATTTACAAATTAAGCACTCATCATGACAATGATTCTTACCACATGTTACATTTTCACAAGTCAACAACACACTTGTCAAATCTACATCAAGATCATACAACCCTCTAATGTATTCAAAACACAATAACCTTACATTCAAAGAAATGTTAGGAGCATACCTCCTAGATGTTGCATTGGTTATCCCATTTTCTTTATCTCGGTTGTACTCGTTGTTGTAGGAAAATGTTTCCATGAATTTCTTCCATAAAACATGCTTTTGGAGTTCTTTGTTGCCTTGATAAGTTGACCTCACAATTTCCTGCAACAAAGACATGACAAAACTAGGGAAGGAAGTGTTAGAGTATTCAAGAGTAAGGAACATTTCAGGGTGATCTTTTCTCTCCATTTTCTTGGTGGCACTCATCACTTCCTCACCTTTTTCTGAGGTAGGAATTTCTGAGGTAGGAACCTCAACTCTCGGTTCTTCTCTTACCTCTCATTTTTCTGGAGTCGTGGCTCCAACCCTCATTGCCTCTCCTTTTTCTAGGGACATGGCCCAAACTCTCATGCTCTCATTTTTGTTTTCTTCAATTTGCTCAATTGAATTCTCTTTTATTTTCCTATTCCCCTTTTCTTTTTCTTCTTTTTCTTTCTCCTTCTCTTTTTCTTCCTCGAATTCCTTCTTGAGCTTCATTTGGTCTTTGCGTACTTCTTTCGCGCTCAAAGATAGGATCGCAACCTTTTTTCCATCCATTTGGAAGCTACACCGGTTCCTTCTCCTATCATGATTCACATTTCGCTCACATCGCCAAGGTCTCCCCAAAATTATGTGAGTAGTGTGCATGGGAACTACATCACATATCACTTGGTCACAATAGGTTCCAATGTTGAAGGCAAGAAGAACTTGTTCACTCACTTTCACTCCCCCATCGTCACCCAACCTTTGCAATACATAGGGATCATGATGCTTCATAACCGGTAACCCCAATTTCTCCACCCTACTAGCACTTACCAAATTCGTGTCGCTCTCCCCATCTATAATGAGACTACATGCCCTATCCCTCACAAGGCATCTAGTGTAGAAAGTATTTCCTCCATGATTCTCCCTCTCATTATCATGGGCCAAAAATTTTGGTAGCATAGCATTCATCCCCTTCTCTACTTCCACTACCGTCCCTCCTATGGAATGATGAAGTCTTCATTTGCACACTATCAATATTTTCATCAACTCCATTCATATCTACCCACTCTCTTCTTCTTCTACCTATTCTCCATTCTTTTTCAACTTCCCCTTCATTATCATCCCTCCTATGGAATGATGGACTCTTCATTTTTGTTATATCAATATTATCATCAAGTCCAACTCCACTTCTATCTACCCATTCTCCTCTTTTCCTATACATGCTCTCATTTTGTTCACCATCCGCTTCATCATCCCAAACATTCATTCTAATTTTCCTATTCAACTTCCCATTTGGTTTTCTACTTCCATCCTTATACACAATGTTCCCAAATTTATCCCTCAACCTTCTCCTACCATCCCTATTTTCTTCACCCATACTAGTTGATGTACTCTCCCCTCTTGTTCCTAAATTTTCCAACTCACCCCAATCTTCTCCATTTGTCTAGCCATGGTGGTTGAAAGATTTTGTAACAAGTACTTCAAATCTTGAGTTTGAGCATTGGAATTTGACATGGTGTGCAAGTGTGAAAGTGTTCTCACAAGAATATTTTTCACTCGTGTTTCACTCAATTTAGGCTTTTACCCTCGAATGAGCTCACCACTCTTGCCTTTTTCCACTCAAAATCTCCTTTCTCAAGTTCTCCAAGGAAGGTAATCAACTAAACCACAAAGTATAATTCTTGTGGAGTTAAAGAAATTACCCACATGGAAGAAAGAATTTAGAATAAGTAGACACAAATAGCAAGTAGAATTTATGTGCTTGCTATACTAAAAAAAGAACAATATTCATGTAGGATAAGATGCTTGGAACACGATTTTAGCAATGGGATTAACAAACCACAAATATTTGGTAAGACATAGATGTAGAGCAAATAAGCACAAGAGTGTAAATTTTCAATGTAGCAATTTAGCAAACACTTTGTACTCAATCTTTAAGTGGCCTTGAATGTGGATAATGTGGATGTATGAAAACTCCCAACAACTCAAATTGTGATAAGGAATGAATGATCAACAATTACCCAATGTATGGAGCAAGTAATATATGGGATACAATGTTGATAACACAATCTCAATAATGGGAATTGGATAGCTCCAAGTAATTAGCAATATATGGGAATTGAACAATAAAGCACTAAGGGAGTATTTTTCTTTGGGACAATTGATCAAACACTTTGGATAATGTTGGAAAGTAAGTGTTTGGCTAATAGAACCCCCAACAAATTCAACAATCATATACCCAATATGTAATGATCAATAAATACTCATGGGCATACAAACTTTCTCCAAATTTTCTTTTTTCAAATTTTCGGATTTTTTTTTTTGTATAACAACAACAATAATGTAAAGATATGTTTACCAAATTAGAGCCAAGCTCTGATACCAAATGATGCGAACCCCTTCGGTGTGTTGACCGAAAATTCCCACAATAATTTAATACAAAACTCAAGAAAGCTAAAGTGGTAAAATAAAGGATAAACACCTTAACCCAAGTTTAAATCTAACCCAAAATTCAAGGATTAAACTAACCCTATCCCAATGGAAAGAAATAAACAAATTCCAAGATGGCGGAAAATAAACAACAACACAAGAATAACAATACTCAAGTAAAGTTGATTAACTTCCAAGAAAATACAAGATTAAAGAGGTTTAACCTTACCTCAGAAGGGGGTCTTCAAGACCTAGCTCTCAAGAGCAATTCTCATTAACATCCAAGTTTTTTTTTACAAATGAAAAGAAAAGAGTATATAATGTACAAAATTGGGCAAAAGGTGTAAATTTCGGAAATTGCAACAAAACCCTGTTTTTGTGGAAATTGCAACAAAAACCCCGTTTTTATGAAACGGAGTGCTTCGGTCGATCACATGATCGACCGAAATGGGACTTTCGGTCGACCAACCCTCAGCCGAATGCAACTGAGGCTTCCTTCAAAAATCCTCTGCAGAGTTTCGGTCGACCGGTATGACTTTCAGTCGACCGAAATTGGGAAATTGGCTGAATCCAAAATCTCCTTCTTTTTGGCTCCAACTTGATTCTCGGCTTGTTTTCTTGACTTATTCACATTATTTAGCCTCGAATCTTGAACATCTTCGACGTCGGATCTTGTCGTGGGTCCCACAGGCACGCACATCGAGGTTTGACTTTCTCGATTCTCATCAAATTCTCTCCAGCTATAATTTATCATTACCAACTACTATAAGTCACAATGTCACAAATGACTATAGTATTCGTTTTCACAATAATTATTGTCTGATATATTCTTTTATGTTACAGATGTGTTGCACATATATAAAAACCGGTTGCAAGAATATGCTCAAAAGAAAGGTCTTAGTTTGCCGGTGTATACTTATGAATCTGAAGGTCCTCCTCATGCTCGCCGCTTTAAGTCAAGTGTCTCTCTAGATGGAAAAACATATGAAGCACCAGCATTTTTATCCACACTAAAAGATGCTGAACATGCAGCGGCCAAAGTTGCTTGTCAAGCATTGTCAATTGTCGAGATTCGGGAGGCCAGTATTCTGACCAACTAATCATATCATTATTATTATTATTTTGTTGTAGTTGCATCACGTATATTGCATTTTAATTACCTCAGGATAAAGGTTTATACAAAAATCTCCTACAAGTTTTGGCCCAGAAAAGAGGTCTTAAGCTTCCATCATATGAGACGTCCCCAGCAGGTGCTCTTCACAGGCCTGTATTTGTGTCAATTGTGGAGGTAGGAAGTGACACTTTCAGAGGGACTGAAGCCAAAACTAAGAAGCAGGCAGAGATAAATGCCGCTGAAGTGGCTTATGTTGCTCTTACTAAGAGTAAGAAATTAATTGCTTATTTTTTTGAGTTTGATTCCAGCCTCTCAAAACTACTACTCCAATTATTCCTTTCTTGCTTTAATACTGCAATATGAGCAACTAATTGTGCAAGTATATGATGAAAAGCGCTTCTTGCTGCTACATATATGTACTTACATAACACCTTTTTTTCTTTCTTCTAGCACGCTTCATTTTGATAAAAGAATATTGGCTTATGGTTCTAAGAAGATGAGAAATTCTCCATTAATACTGCAATTGTGGTGCAATAGCAGGTTATTAAAGCTTATAATATCTCAAAGTACAGTGATTGATTGGTTTACCCTTTTCAGTAAAAAAAACCCTTCTCAAAACTTAAAAATGAGGGGGAGAGGGGGTGAAGAAGGGAGGACAAAGAAGAAAGTGGAGGGGGGAATCTGCTTAAGTTGCTTTCTTTTCGTTTTGTTATTCTTTTTTTTTTTTTTGTACAAGGTGATGAGCTACTACTAACGGTTTGTGCTTGTTCATTTCTTCTTACACTTGCTTTTGTTTTTCTGCCATTCTCATCTTCATTCCTACTTCCCCACCAAACCAATCAGAAGAATATCAATTACTAGGATTTTATTCTCACACTGGCAACTTGACTTGTCAAATCTCTCTCTCTAACAGAAATTATTTTAATGCAATTTCTTTCAAAATTAATTATTTTGTTTATAGAGAAACATTCCATGTTTACTTGAATCCTAATAGTTGGTCTCTGACCCAGGTGTTAATTGTTGTTATTAACATAAATATGTAGAAGTGAAATGAGAGAGAATAATTTTGATGTTTGGTCTCTCACATGGTTGAAGGGGAGCTTGGGTATATGTGTACTGCTTACTTGTTGGCTTTAAAATATCTGCTCTGTAACTTTATTTCATGCTCATTCTCCCTCGTCCCATTCTTTTAAATGGTTCTTTGTACATGGCCCTGCCCCAGGAACTATGGTAACTCCTAATAATGCATTTACATGTATATAGTTTAGCTCATGGTATAAATATTGATGCATCTGCAGAATAATAGACAGCTGATATTCAAGATTTCTAATTAGATTTGTTTTTGTGGTTGTGGTCAATGATAAATCAGGTTCTCTGGAGAAGGGAGCTTTGGAGGTCTCATCCAGCTTAGGATCTACTGCTGCTAATGATTTCAAAGTGAACGTGCAGCCCACTACTGTATTCAAAGATGAAAATGATGCAGAAAATGAAGGTGATAAACAAAAGCCAGGTATTATTAATATACTCTTCCATATTGTGCTCTTTTTAGTACAATGTCGATTGGAATGCAGATGTTGACTGCTCAAGCAAAATGGAAAGAGAAGCTATAGATGAATAATATTTATTTGTGCTGCTGCATCAATTTTACATTATAGTGTTTCAGACATGGAAATGTTCTCCATTGATAAATATTTTACATTTCTTACCAGTGCATAGATATTGATGCTCTTGACAAGGCTCTTGGGTAACCAATTTGCTGAAAATAAAAGCAAGAATGAGATTGAGATAAAGTCAAATTACTAAAAGTGATAAGTTTGAGAAGTTGTATGCCTGTATTAGCACCTAAATAAAACATTATATTTATATTTTTTTCCCAATATTTTGTTTTTGATGATTTTTACAATTGAAATTGAAAATTCCTCATAGACTGTGTGACATGCTGAATATATCCAAAAGTAACAAGGCACTGCAATCATGAGTATCTCTGCCTGAGATGAGAGTTGCAGCCATGATCGAGAAGAGGAGGTATGGTCGTTCAATGAAAGATAAGTTCCTCCACATTCTTCTTGAGCATCACCCAGTTTTTCATAAGTAGTGAAGAGAGTCTAAACAAATTAGAAAAACTAAGGAACGCCCATCAAATTTGTCGAATAATTAGCAGCACCTGTCACCAAAGATTTGGTTAACTTGAGAAATGAAGGCATGCGAGATAAGCTTGAAATCGTGAATTTAGGCAAAAAAATTCACACATCTCATTAAATGTGGTCTAGAGCGCTGATGCCACTCTACCTAAGAAAAGTAGGTCACCCAGGTCAATGCTAAGCTTTTAGACTGAGGAAAACAGAAGTGCTGTTTCAAGGATGATTTGAAGATTATAAAAGGTAAGTTTAATGTTTGAAAAAGCTGTTTACTAAATACAATGATTGTAATTCCTAGTACTGGAAATGGTTTAATGAGCAGTTTAAGAATGGGATTATGCATCAGGTGGTAAAGTTACAGTTTTGGTTTGATGTGATTTTTCGTGCTCATTTTCATCCGAGATATGGTTAAAAAATCTTGATTTCTGTTTCCCTTGCTTACGTGTCTGGTGATGGTTGCTTGCATGTGATCATGAAGTTTCCACACGGCAAGAGTGTCGATATTAGGCCTTGTATCTGTTGATGTTCATATCCATTTCCAATGTTTCAATGAGTTTTTATTTTTTTATATTTCATATTATTACTTTCCATATTAACATAATTCTAATTTGTTTTTACACATGTTATGAATGACTTCATTTTGTCTAATAATCTCCAGAATGCAAGATAAATGCAAAAAGACTCAAGACTTCTTCTGAGAATATGAATGCTGATATGACAGGTCCATCGACTCATAATAATTCGACACCTCACAAGGCATATTCACCTACTACATCTGTCGAGCATTCGGTTGCTGCTGAACCTCTTGCTGACACGTCCTCACCTCGTAGGAAAACCGTGGTTTTTCCGCGCAGCACAAACATGCCAATTCCTGATGGTGCCATTGTGATGCCATATAGTGATGATCAATGGGTCGCGTATAAAGTATGAATAGTAACTAAACGTGTCTAAATTTGTTTCTGCATTGTCAAAAACTGTTATCGATGTTCTCCTAGGATTATATTTGTTTGCATAAACAAATGTTCAGTATTTATTAGATGAACTACTGATAATGTATGATCCTTTTTCTATTTATATTCATCTGTGCATCTTCATAAGCAGATTTCGACAGCCACTAAGATTGCCCTTTCTAATTCGACGCGAACAATAGTTCTAATGAAATTAAGCCCTTGTGATTGGTTGGTTGAGTCATGCATCCAATGGATGAGTGCCATTTGTTGATCAGAAATCTCCTCCATGACCATCCATTGAGGCGTAGATTTTGAGTTTTGAGAACATGTTCTGTCGTGTTCTAAAATAGATCTAATTAGAATTTTAGATTGCCAAATTTGTCGAAATCGCCTCCAATGAAGGGATTTAAACAAGATGTAAATTACAATTTCAATTGAAAATGTAAAAAGGATGAACATTTACAACTATTTTTACATCTTATATCTTATATATAGTGGGTCTGCTCCACTCCCAAAGTTGTCATTCCATAAAATTAAACGACGTGGGATGTGTTAAATCTAATGGTCCATAATTAAGGAACGAGAAATCATATGATTCGACAATTACGAAATGAAAATTCAACATTTTTATGTGAAATTCTAGGTAGATATTTTTTTGAGACATTTTTAAATGATATTGTGACACATGACGACTAGAAATGTTCTAATTGGGGACATAACCCTTTTCACAATTTTCTGAAGTCAAATTAGCAATGCTTTTTTAGCCTATTTAGACACTATTCCTCAATTTATGGTGGCCAATTTCATTATAGAAGCATTTTTTATTGAAAGACAGTTTATTTACTTCTAAAAGAAATTCAGCAAATTTAAATGTCAGTCCAATTATTAGCTATTATCATCAACATATTAACAATTTTAACTGCTTGGAAGAGTGTAGAGCGAGATCAAAACCCTCTTACAAGGACCAGGAATGTAAAATAAACATCAGCATACTTGAGGACAGTCATTTACAAGAACATGTAATGTAACTGTCAATTTATAGGCATTTCTGCAGAAATTTACAAGAACCTCTAATCGAATTCTGGCCAAGCAGGCAACACCTTGTCCACACCACTCGTCTTCTATACGCTTCGATCAATCTGCGAGACTAATAATAACTTCATGAGCAACAATAAACCACTAGGCTTTATACTCAATAAATTTAAGGTCGACTATCTTCTGAGAATAGGTTTACCGAGATCAAATGGATAATTTTTTCCCAAAATGGTTGAATCTGAAATTTCAGGCGAGCAAATCGACCACAAAAATGATGTCGATGAAGGTGGTGAGGAAACAAAATGGTGAACATATTCTATAGAAGTAGATATAAATAGGATAGCAAGTCATATATCGAGTTTCAAGCTAGTTAAACAAAAGATTCATTATCAGAAAGACGTTGATTTTACTTACATCTATGATGTATGTAATCGTTCCCATAGTAAGGAGCTTGTTCCCTCGTCTGTAAAAAAGAAAATTGGAAACAAATATAAAAATGTCCTTCCCGACGTAAAAACTGTAAATTTTATAGCATTAGATGAGAATTATAGACTATTTATCTTTTACATATTTTTAGACCTAAAAAATGTTATTCTTTTTTATTTTCTTTAACGTTTTGGGGGTGCAGGGTCAAATGGGAGTTTTCGAGATGCATTTCTATTGGCACTACAAGAAAAAGATTTCCCGATAAGCTCTAGTGCAGCTAATAATAATCATTTGAGATAGAAAAATGATTACAGTAACCCAACGGATAAAGGCTAACGCACCGCAGGGGCTTTACCCCCTGCGTTACCAACCAGACACAAACAAGGGGGGTAGGGCCCACCCTACCACCCTTGTTTGTGAGAGGTCGGTAACGACCATACAGATTCAAAGAATAAATAACCCCATGGAAGAGAATTCATTCTAGTATGAGAAAGTCTGTCACCATTCTGAGACTTAAAAATAAAAAAGGAAAGTAAGCTACAAATAATTTACACCCGATAATATCCTGATGAGAAAAGAAACAAAAAGGATTACGCAGAATAATTCCGTACCGGCAAATGACTAGGATAATTTTCCCTCCCATGGATTGATTCTGATGAGTATGGAGAAAACACTGCGAGTCAATTGCAGAACATTCTACAAAAACAAAAAATGTACACTACAGAAGCTTACCAGATGCATAACCTGGCACATGATGATGACTGTAGGGAAAAGATGCCATCTCAATAGACTCAACACCATGGGACAAAGCACTGAAATTAGGGGGAAAAAAAAATCACCAAAGAAGCAATGCACGAACAGATACTAAACCGATTTATTGTCGCCCAAGAAAATAAAAACCTTGGGCCTGAAATTGGATGATAGCTTTCAGTGTGTGCTCGAGGCAACCCTCTAGGCTCTGAATAAAGGGGATCATGTCCCTGCATAAGTGGATATAGGTTTATTTTAAAAACCGTGCATATAGCATATATGAATTAGCAGATTACACGTATTGAATAATACAGATATGAAGGGGAAAGGGAATAAACAATGCAGGAAGAGACTGGAGGGCAAGCACAAAAACTTTTTGGAACATACCACAGGAAAATATGACCGTGTGCTCCCAGCAGCAGGAAAATGATGTTCGGGAAAAGTGTTGCCTGTTAAGAAAAGGAAGATAGGAAGATTATAAGATACAAGAACTTCAACCTATAATAGTAAGGAAATCCAAGAACGAATATTCTGGTATTGGTACAAATAAGAAAAGGCCTCAGCAAGAATCAGAAGCAGCACTTGTTGTATAAGCCAATGTGGGTATGGACAACATTTCACGACATTAGCATCAAAGCAATTTGAACCCATCAAAAAGCTGATACCTCCTTTATTCTAACTCCATGCCTTCATAATGTATCAAATTGATGTGGAAGAGTATTTTATACCAAATATAAGTCAACGAAAAGTCAATGAGTATAAGTCAACATAGAGAACGGTAAAGTACCAGATTACTACTAAGACCTGATATATCACAAATATCGTGTGGTGCGGAAGCAGAAGCAGAAGCAGAAGCAGAATGGAATTCTTAAAACAAGAATAAAATTAAAAGCTAGAAACTATGAAGGGAATTATTTTATTGTATTGTACTGATAATCGAAAAAGTGTACAAAGCATTTGTTTATAAAAGCATATTATTTCCATAATCTTACTAATATAAGGAAACTAAGCCTCAGTTTGGCAAACTCAAAAAAAAAAAAAAAAAAAAAAAAAAAAACACATGTTTTTAAACAACACAATTCCCCAAATTATTTTTTAACAACACATATTTTCTCTCTCTACTTTTCAACCGCACATCTTACCTCGAAAACATAAAAAAAATATTTTTAAACATAAAACTTTTAACAAACAGAGCCTAAAATCCTAATCTAAAAGAAAGACAAGATCTTATTCTAATCAATAGAGAAAACAAATCATATTATTATTAAAAAAAAGAATAATAAAGAGAAAAACCTATTACAATTAGAAATCTTATTATAAATAATATCATATTTTAAATAAATAACTAATATACTTCCTATTTACAATATGTGTTCAAAGAAATTAATTCTAAATAAATTAGACCAGCTTGTGATATAGCATTACACTTCACTAGGCATTTCAGGCAATTACCAAGTAGAAAAGATCAGAAGTTAGGTTAAACTTTAGGAGTGGTTTGCGTTTAAGCTTTACTAAGAGGTTGTTTGGAGTTGAGAGTTTTGGGGAGAATGTATGGCTGAAAAGTTGTTGAAAAGTGATGGATCCCATAAATATATGTGGTTGAAAATGAATTTGAGGAAAAAGTTGGAAAAATGGATGAAATAAAACAAGCTTTAACTATAAAGGATAAATTTAGGTCAAACTTTAGGAGTGATTTGCATTTAATAGAGGCTGAACTTCACAAGTGAAAGTCAGGTGAAATTGCAGAAACTGAGGTTTAAAACTATTAGCATCATTAAGGTCTCACCTTATGATGAACTAATGGACGTATTCATCGAGCTTATAATAGTATATAACCAGTTCCGTAAAAAAAATTAACACCATTGACAAAAAAAATTTGGAGACGACAGTAAATATTATGGAGCCAACACCTCTTACAATACTAGTAAAATACAAAGTGCAGAACTGCAGATAAAGAAAAACAAAAAGGGATTACAACATACCTATGCCTGGACTAGAAGGAATCAGCTTACTCGATGCTTGTTGCCTCAAGATATGCATAAGTTCATTGTTGGTAGAAGAGCTTCCATTAATCTTACGACCACCATGACCACTGCTGGCAAGTTTTCCCTTGTTTCTAGGTTCCTGCAGCTTTATGGTTGCTACAACCACGAAAAAATTAAATAAATTATTAAAAAATCAGCAATACATTCCTTAGCAGCATAATTTTTTCAACATCTTTTGTTCAATAATGCACAAGCAATCACCAATCTTGGAGCTTCATGCAATACAAGCTAGATTACGAAGTATTTAGTAATACTGCTTGCAAGTAAGCATTATACAGAAGTGTCATGCATGAAATGAGGACTTCCATACAAAGGTTTACTCTTTACTGTTTGAAAAATAAGAAAAGAAATATATATTCTCTTTTATTTAATTGAATCTACTACATGAAGTATAGTCTAACCCTTCCCGTCAATCTCCTAAGTAGGTAAATGGCTTCCACAGTAGATCTCCTTTGCATAAAAAGGAACAGGTTCTCTGATGTCCCTTTGTCTATTTCTTTTGTTATGACATTGTTTTAGTTCATGAGACTAGGAATGAGATAAATCATAAGTTAGAACTGTAGATTACTTTCAAATCTGAAGATTATTTTACATGGAGTACCTATCTTGATGTTTAATCCCATCACGTGGCTTCTTGGTTTCATTTTGCAGCTAAGTTATGAGGCATAGACTTTATCCTACCCTCAACTTCTATCAGAACAATTATTTTTGTTGCACAAAGTCACTAAACATATTGATCCTTTTTTACATCCACAGACGACATTTCACATCCTTCTTATCCATTGTCCTCTCTGCTATCCTTCAACCATACCCTACCCTGAAATCCAGCTCTGTCTTTAAAGCAACCAGGAACCATTGCCCAATAAGCACAAGAGGACACAGAAAATCATGGATTGCCCAATAAGCATAAGAAGATTCAGAAAATGGGGGCTATTGTAGTGAGTACTCACATTTTAATGCCTTCGCTTTCTCCTTGGAAATTTTCTTGACAATGGAGTTGGAAACATGTTTCATTTGCCTGCCTCTTGCAATAGGATTTGCTAGAGACACCGTCATTTTAACCTAAATGATCATATATACCTAAGTTAGAGAAAACTTTAGTATGTAAATTGACAACGTACTGTTCAAACAATGTTAACCTTGGTGCTGTCATCCTTTTCCTTATCTCTGCTGACTGTCTCAATGCACGTGAGAGCGGCTTTGCGGCTTGAATAGTTGATAAATGCAAAATCTTTTCTCCTTGAAGAAGGAAGATCTTTTGCAAGGACAACATTCTCAATTTCACCAAATCTTTTGAAGTAGTCGTTCACATTCTCTTCATCCCACGAGGAAGGTAGATATTCAGCATAAACAGTTTTCACCTAAATGGAGGCAAAGTGTGTCCAGCATAGTTTAGACATGGCCAACAAGTAAAATTCAGTTTTATGAAAACCATTGGTTTTTGACTTAGGGAAAAAATAATAAGAAACCAATATGACGTTAAGTATAGATAAAGAGGATGTATAATGTTACAAAAAGTGAAGCATTTAAGTTTCTAATGAAGTTTGCAACCAAACAAGGCACACCAGTATTCGTTGAAAGTTCCATTTTCTAAGTAATTAGAAAAAACTGTAATATATGTATGCTCTACTGTAAATAATTCCAGATTTTCAGGGATGAATATACGGTATTATATTACTACTGATTTGGTTTACCTGGATTATGCCATCGTATCATTTCAATATCAATAGAGTTCACATTTCTCACAATGGATATTAAAATGTAGCGACTCAGATTGCAGCACTGTGATTCCATAAAACTGACCTTTAAAATTTCTTCTTCAGCAGGCTCGTTTAATGGTTGTGCCCATTCAACTTTTATCTTCAGGTCTTTTCCAAAAATATCCTTCTTTTGGAGTTTATGAAAAGCAGTTTGAGCATCTTTAGGTCTTTCAAACTCAACAAAGGCAAACCCACGATTTTTCTCAATGTTATTAGGATCAGCCTTAATGGTAACTTCATCTATTTTCTCAATGCCAGCTTTCTCTAGCAGTTTCACAATCTGTGCAAAGAAAGCAATCTAGAATCATTACTCACCTGAAGAACGTGTTGGACAAAATAAGCACAAAACACAAAGGCTTACATTATCAATCTTCCATGTTTTGTTTATATTACCAAGAAATATTGTGTCGTTGCCCTCAACAGGTGCTGCTCCACATTGCTTTCCACATATCTAAGTTTGAATTGCAGAAACACAAAAGTATAATAATTAATCAGCAGATTATATTAAAGTGACGTAGAACAGTAATGAGAGAGAAGGTCAAAAAAGAGAGGTTCTTGTGGAGCAAGCATTTTGTCGACTTTTACTAGGCTTCTGTGATCTTGTTTATATAAAAGTGATACAATACCAAAACTAACAAGGTGTATTGTGGTTGCCAATGATTTAATGATGACGGGTCGAAGTGGCAAAAAAAAAAAAGGATTCATACAACCAGCCCCAAATTATTTTGGAAAATAAGGTTTAGTTTGTTGTTTGTTGTATAAATCAAACATCTCCATCCAAACCAAGGGAGCCTGGAAAGTGGAACGTGAAACACCATGGTCAATAACATTGAAGAGTAGGCTGTTTTCGAATGCTTAATTATATAAAATATATTTCCTGGGAATATAAGTAATTTTTTTTCCTTTTACTTTCATATATGGAAGTCATATTCTATCTTCCTGATTTCTGGTTCTGAAAGCAGATATACCAGCAGCATCACCCCCCCCCCCCCTTCTCTTTCCCCCTTTTTTTAGAGTAAAATTTGGGACAATTTGTAACCGTGTTGAGCAGCTTACTATTAATGAGAATTTAATTGAGAAAATATAAGAGAGATATATTGCTTATAATAGCAATTATATACCAGGTAACCGAACACTACACCATCATTTCACCAGCAGTATCTTTCTTTTTTTGAGAGTAAAATTTGGGACAATTTGTAACCATATTGAGCAGCTTACTATTAATGATAATTTAATTGCGAAAATATAAGACATATATTACTTATAATAGCAATTACATACCAGGTAACTGAATAGTACACCAGCATTTCTCTCCAAACTGACAAAACAAATACTGTTGGACCATTGCATCACCAGAATAAATGGACTGTTTGAAAATTATAAGTTGAATTGATAATTAAGTTGCATTCATTCTGGTGAATTTTATTGCATTTGTGCGCATGCCATACACGTAACATCAGCATGCCCATCCACGTATGCAAGTGCAGATGCGTGTTTCCAAATCTTCTACTCATTGCTGTCACATGGTTCACATTTTGTTCCTACTCTTTTGCATTTTTTTTGACAAACCAATCCAAAATAGTGAAGGAAATATTCATGTGTCGTGGCAAGAATTGAGCACGAAGCCATTAAAGAACTTACCTTTTGCATATATCTACTTTTTTTTACTCATTAATTATCACTGTATTTACAATGAAAATTATCAAATATCAATGTTATAGTGCGTTCTTCCAAAATTGTCTCATAATAGTTTAAATGGACTTCCAACATAGTAGAATGAATAAAATAAGAAAGGCCGATAAATGCCAACAACAATCTAGGTGACACTAAGATTAATTAAGGGATGAACGACTTAGATACTTGGAGAATGTCTTGTAAAACTAAAGAAGCTCCAACTCACAAATGCAAAGCGATCCAGTAGAATGAAGTAAAGAATAATAGACAAAAATTAACACAGTTGACATTGTTGCAACCATACTGCAACTTTGACCGGTGTTTTGTACATTTGACATCTCACAGATGAGGGTTAAAAATCACATTAACACATCAACTTATTTAATATATCGGCCACGAATTGCGTATCAAACTAGCCAGACATCAAAAGTTTACAACTGGAAAGGCACTATAGATTTGGTGCTATTTAGATTTACTTTAATAAGGCAAACACACTAGAAAATTACCTCAACTTTGGAGTAGTTCGTTAATGCGTTCTTGGCATCAGCTGCTGTAGCAAACTGCACAAAGGCAAACCCTTTATTCTTTCCTGTCTTCTTGTTCATTGTCAACCTCACTTCCACAATTTCCCCTGCCTCTTTAAACACTTTCTTGATATCATCTTCATTTGCATCCTTGTCCAACCCGCCAACAAAAACTTCTGTTTGGCGCCTCTTTTTCCTCTCCAATGCTTCCAATTCGCCACTCAGCAAAAATCCCTCATTCAACCCAGCCCTATTATCCTCCAACATTTCCTTTCCTCCTTCGCCATTGCCTTTCCCACTTCCAGTTTCTCCCACTGGACTTGCATTTTGATCCCCCTCCAGAGCCATACTTCCAATTTCACCCACTGGATCCATATTTTGATCCTCAACGAACCCCACATTCTCATTTTCATCTGTACCGACATTTTGATTTTCCAAGAGTAAATCTTTCGATAATTCCTTAGCTACAGTACCATCCACCCCCTTTGTTGTTTTACTCTCCAGGGTAACTTCAGCATCAGAACCAACCGTTTTGACTTGCATCAGATCAGAAATGATTGCATTTGAGTCTCTTCTGTCTAGTTCGGCAACAATTACATCATTTATCTTCGGCTGGTCAGTGTCCCTAGTATCAATGCTACTTAGAACATTACTCTCTCCAACCTCCATTGGTACATTAACACATGTACCTGTTTCAATTTTAAATTTTTCTGTAACTTCATTCGTTGAATTTGATTTTTCCTTCACCTCATTAGCAAGATTAGATTGGACTATTACTCCATTTTCCATCATATCATTCACAAGATTATAATTCTCCATTACCTCATTCACTGCATTTGATTTTTCCGTTACCTCACTCAAATTCAATCCGTTCTCCACATACTTCATTGATCCCTGGGATTCTGAACCATCAATCAAAACCCTCTTGGGAACTCTCCTCTTAATTATTTTCTTCACAACCCTCACTGTCTTCTTCACTATCTTCCTCTTCCCAATTCCAGTATCTTCCGTACCTCCAGTCACCCCATTATTGGACCTAGCTTTGGACGCAACCGAACAATTTTCCTGCACGAGGGAGTTCAATACCAAAGCACCAGGTACAACCGAACCAGATTGAAGATCATTTCGGCCATCCACCGTGGTTACAGCTTCTGCGTGACTGGGTTTTTCAAGCCCTACAGCTTCAATAGATATTCCAGCGTCAGCATTGCAACTGTCTTTTTTACCATCTGCATCAGACTCCATCAATCCAGCACACCTAATAAGGGTTTTTTCTGAATTTAATTGTTGAGACTGAGGAACAAAGATTTCATGTAAAGGATTTTGCGATTAAGTTCCAGTAGTTGGCGAATTAGTGGGTCAGGCTTTATATGCGGTTTTTAAGGTGGTGGTGGGAGGTATCAGAGTGACGGCGGATGCGGGGGTGGTGGGAGGTATCGGAGAAATTGTAGGGTGCAGTCGAATTTGGTTCGCAAGATGCACCAGGAGTGGATTTGTAAGTTGTGGCTCTATTGGCGTACCCACCGATTCCAATTGAAGGCAGATTTTGGAGGCATTTCCCTCGTCACTGTAAATCCTCCTAATACTACACTCGCAATCAATGTACATGATCACAATTAGTTTACTTGCCACAATTTTATTTTTTTACACGTCACATCATCTTTTAAATTAACAATAATAACATCTTCACATCACTTAATTATTATTTTCATTGTCAAACTAAATGCGTAAGAAAACTGATTCGAATAATTTTGTCTGAATTTTTGTTGCCACTTTTTTCCATTTTTTTCCTCTTTCTTTAGCATTTCACTAGTACAAAATATTAACAGAGTTTTTCGAAATTTCACTCTGACTTTATACCCTATAGTCATGTACATAGGAGTAGAGTAGATGAGAAGTCATCCCTCTTCTTTAAGATGATCCGCGGCATGTTAAATCATGGTAAGATTCTTCGCTTTGTATTGAATTAAAGCACATGTTCAATCAATGATTGTTGCACTCTCTTTCTTGAATGAATTGAAATTTATGGATGATTGTTCATTCGAAATTGTTCTAATATATTTAAGAGTATTGTATCAACTACACCAACTTTTAGTCTTTGAAACTAGTAAGTTTAGAGTCACTTACCAATCAAACTCTTCTACGAACTGATCCTTCTCTAAGACCAGAGTCAATAATTGCGAATTCGAATTCAACTCTAAGAAGAGCCCTCCAAGGAAGGCCTGCTAGAGTAGGGTCCATGTGTCAAGGACCGCAGCTATCACTTAGTCCCTGACCCACTCGCGGCCTGCAGTTTGCCCAACTTCGGCCGCACTCTGTAAATATTATGTAAATTATTGTAATTCCATTTTAATTATAAAAGTTTATTATGATTTTTCAGCTTTTTAATGTCTACATATAACTTAGGTTTTTTCTCCGAAATCTATTATAGGGGGTATAAGATTTTAAAACTTTCAAGCTTTCTGGTGTTTCCTCCTGTACCAACATTTGTAATTTACTGCTTTCAGCAATTGATGTAATTTACTGCTTTCAACAATCAATGAACAATCATGTTTCAATGCATTCAAGTCTTCTCTTGTAAAGTTTTCTTTCATTTGTAATCAAATTCAACTTTCGTCCCGAAGCAAGTGAGAAAAGGCGGAAGGTAGTCTAGAGGAGCAGACTACTGTCGCACGGTACCCCTTTCTGTGCTAAGAGGAAAGGCGCCCCGTGAAAGTTGGTATCAGAGACTTGGCTCTCGTCCCTCGATAAGAAAGTAATGGATCCGAGTGCGTCACAGATCACCGATATGACTAATGCTAAGAAGAGTACTAAACAGCGCGTGGATGCGCTTGATGGGCAAACCACAAGGTTATGCTATGCTGTGGAAAACCTGGAGGAAAAGGTTGAAATGGCGGAATCGTATATTCGAGATGTACACATCCAACTGGATGAAAGCCGAGCGGCTTGCACAGCAATGACTGAGCTGTTGCGATCATTCCTGGTCTGCAGGAAGAGATAGAAACAATGAGAGTTCAGCTACGAATTCTCCAACGTGCGGTGGACAATGGGAAAGCTCCCGCACAAGAAGAGTATGCACCTAGGGTCAGAATCCCTGAACCGTGCACCTTTAGTGGGGCACGCGATGCAAAGGAAGTTGACAACTTCCTGTTTGACATGGAACAATACTTTCTTGCTGCTGGCATCAGAGATGAAGCAAGAAAGGTGACTACAGCTACCATGTATCTAGGTGGAGATGCAAAGTTGTGGTGGCGGTTGAAATATGTTGATATTCAGGCCAACAGGGTCACGATAGACTCTTGGGAGCTTCTGAAGGAAGCAATTCGAAACCAGATCTTCCCAGAGAACGTGGAATATGAAGCCCGTCGGGTATTGCGGGAACTGAAACATACGGGCTCCATCAGAGAATACGTGAAAACCTTTTCTGGACATATGCTGAATATTCGAGATATGTTGGAAAAGGACAAGCTCTTCACCTTCATGGAAGGCTTAAAACAGTGGACCCGCAATGAACTCCAGATGGAGAAGGTTACGGATTTGAGCACGGCAATGGGAGCTGCCGAATGCTTGATGGACTATCAAACTAAGTCTAAGAAGGATCGACCACATACTGGTGGTCAATCGAATGCTGAAGGAAATAAGCAGTTCAGGACTGACTCGAGTTCTAATGGGGGAGAACGGAATTCCACCCAGAGAGGAGGTGGCTATCAAAGTTCTCGTCAGAACAACTTCCAGGGTTAACATCAAGGTAGTCGTCAAGGCAACTATCAGGGTAGTAACTAAGGCAATTGGAGTAAAGGAAAGGCTGTGGAGGGTAGATCTGATACCGCTCTTAAGATTTCATGCTTCTTGTGCGAAGGACCTCATAGAGTGTCGAAATGTCCACAGAAGCGAATGGTGAATGCCTATTGCCAACTAGCCAGTGGGGTATCAACGTCTAAGCAAGATGCTCCACCTGCTAGTAATAATGGCGAGACCGATTCCGAAGAGGACGAGGAGGTGGTTGGTGCATTTTCCCATCAATGCAATGCAATATTAAGTCGGACCACTGGAAAGGAGAAAGTGCCTGTGAAAGAGGCAAGACTGGATGAGCTCAAACCTCGCATTTGTCGAGCAAAAGGGTTAATGTACATTGATGTGAAGATCAATGGGAAGCCCATAAGGGCTATGGTAGATACTGGAGCCACCCATAACTACCTTGCAAGTACTGAAGTAGGGCGACTTGGGTTGGTTCTAGAGAAAGGAAATGGAAAAGTGAAAGCCATCAACTCGGCTGCTCAACCAATTGCAGGAGTTGCCAAATCTGTGCTAATCAGGGCTGGCCCCTTTGATGGAAGGACTAATCTGTCAGTTGTTCAGATGGATGATTTTAAACTCATTTTGGGATTGGAATTTCTTCGGGATACGAAGACAGCTGTGTTCCCACACTCTGATTCCATAATGATGATGGGCACTCAGCCGTGTGTCATACCCACTTCGGCAAGAAAGGTTGGCGAGAAGAGTATCTCGGCCATGCAATTCAGTAAGGGCTTCAAGAGAAACGAACCCTCATTTTTGTGCACTCTTTGTCTAGAAGAGATTGAAGAGGCTTCTGGTCCTATTCCTAAACCGGTTCGAAAGCTTATACAAGATTTTGAGGATATTATGCCGGAGGAGTTGCCAAAACGATTGCCACCGAAGAGAACCATTGATCATGAAATTGAGCTTATTCCGGGTGCCAAGCCGCCTGCCGGGCACCCTATCGAATGTCTCAACCTGAGCTTGAAGAGCTTAGGAAACAGTTGAGAGAAATGCTGGAAAGTGGGATTATCGTGTCTGCGAAATCACCATACGGAGCGCCCGTGTTGTTTTAGAAGAAGGCGGATGGGTCTCTCAGAATGTGTTGTGATTATCGCGCCCTGAACAAAATCACTGTGAAAAACATTTATCCTATCCCGTTGGTGGCCGATTGCTTTGACCGATTAAGCAAGGCAAAATATTATACGTAGATTGATCTTCGATCAGGACATTGGAAAGTTCGGATTAAGGAGAGAGATGAAGCAAAAACTACCGTGGTGGCCAGATATGGAGCTTTTGAATTTAAAGTCATGCCTTTTGGCTTGACAAATGCTCCGACTACTTTCTGCACGATGATAAATCAGGTGCTGCACGAATTTTTGGACGATTTTGTAATTGTATATCTGGACGACATCGTCATTTACAGTGAGACATTAGAGGAACATGTGCTCCATGTCAGAAGAGTCCTCAATAGACTCCGAGAGAATGAATTGTATGCGAAGCCATCCAAATGCTCATTCGCCCAAACCTCTATCAGCTTCTTGGGTCACATTATTGAGCAAGGGAAGGTTCGCATGGATTTGAAGAAGGTTCAGGCCATCAGGGATTGACAGCCACCAAAGAACATACATGATGTACGCTCGTTTCTTGGGCTATGTAATTATTATCGAAGGTTCGTTAAAGGATACTCAGAAATTACATTGCCCCTGACGGAGTTAACGAAGAAGGAAAATGTTTGGGATTGGTCTGCACAATGCTAAGCAGCCTTTGAGAAGTTGAAAAAGGCTATGTGGACAAACCCAGTGTTAGCCTTACCAGATGTGACAAAACCATTCGAAGTTCATACAGATGCTTCAGACTTTGCTCTTGGTGGAGTTCTTATACAGGAAGGACATTCTGTCGCTTTTGAAAGCCAAAAGCTCAATAATGCAAAACGTCGTTATTCAGCACACGAAAAAGAGTTGTTGGCGGTTGTTCATTGCCTCAGGGTTTGACGTCACTATCTATTGGGGTCCCCATCTATTGTGAAAACCGATAATACTGCGGTTAGTCACTTCATGTCCCAGCCGAAACTTTCAAATAAACAAGCTCGCTGGCAGGAGCTTCTTTCGGAGTTTAACTTCGTGTTGGAGTATCGTCCAAGATCTAACAACCATGTGCGTCGATGCTCTCAGTCGTTGCGCTGACTTAGCTCCAATATGTGCAATTGCGGCTCTTTCAGGGAGCGAAGTTACTACGGATATAAGGGACCGAATACGGGCACTTCTGGAGAAGGATCCGGCTACAATATATTTGGTCGACCTCATCAAATAGGGCAAAACTCGTCAGTTCTAGTTGGACGAGGGTCTGGTGAAGACAAAGGGGGACCGTATGTATGTCCCGAAGGGTGGGGATTTGAGAAAGTCCTTGATAACGGAGTACCATGTTACGCTCTGGGCTGGACATCCGGGAGAAGAACGCACTTGTGCACTTTTACAACGTGCCTTCTATTGGACGCAGATGCGAGACGACATCGCCACTTATGTGAAAACTTGTCTTGTTTGTCAGCAAGATAAGACAGATCATCAGAAGAAAGCGGGCTTGCTGGAACCCCTTTCCGTCCCATCTAGGCCATTCGAAAGTGTATCAATGGATTAGATAATTAGATCGCCAAAAGTTGCAGATTTTGACACCATTATCGTGGTTGTTGACCGGTTATCGAAGTATGCAACTTTCATCTCAGCGCCTAAGTATGTTTCTGCCGAAGAGACAGCTCACCTCTTCTTCAAGCATATTTTCAAATACTGGGGGCTGCCTAAGGACATTGCCCGCGATCGAGATACTCGGTTTACTGGCATATTTTGGATCGAATTGTTCAAACTTTTTGATTCAACTCTGAGCATGAGTTCTAGTTTTCACCCACAATCTGATGGACAGGCGGAGCGGTTCAATTCTATGCTGGAGGAATATCTTCGGCACTTCATATTTATGTCGCAGAAAAATTGGGTGAAACTCTTGGATGCTGCCCAGATATGCTTCAATGCCCAAAAGAGCTCTTCCACCAACAAGAGTCCTTTTGAGATTGTCACGGGCCAACAACCGTTACTCCCCCACACGGTTGATTTGAACTTAAGTACCAAGTCCCCTCAGGCAAGGAACTTCTCTCAGGAATGGAAGCGAAATATTGAAATTGCTCGAAGCTATCTTAAGAAAGCTCAGAAACGATATAAGAAGTCTGCTGATCTGAAGTGCCGTTTTGTTGAGTTCAATGTGGGAGATTTGGTTATGGTTAAACTTCCCGACAGAAATTGCTACAAGCTCACCAGAGGGAAAGACTCTAGATTGGTGATTTGGTTCCAAAGTACATTGGGCCAGTGCCTATTATGAAGAGAATTGGGAAGGTGACTTACAGAGTAGATCTCCAGTCATGGTGCAAAATTCACAAGATCCTCCATGTCGGTGTTCTTAAGCCATACTTTGCAGACAAGGAGGATACATCCAGAAATAAGCCGAAACGACCAGTGTTCGAATTGAAGAAAATGGGAAAGAAGGTTGTTGAAGCTATTCTTAATCACCGAGTCACTCGAGCTTCCAAGCAGAATCATCAAGAGTACTTGGTAAAGTGGAGCGGATGCAACAGTGAGGAGAATACCTGGGAAAGAGGAAAAGACTTTAGTGCCTTCAAGCATCTCATTGAAGAATATCATAAAGGGATGTCACCGAGGACGTTGCCAAAATAGATGGGGGAGAATGTCAATGATCGCAGCTATCACTTAGCCCATTGACCCACTCGCGGCCTGCAGTTTGCCCAACTTCGGCCGCACTCTGTAAATTATTGTAATTCCATTTTAATTGTAAAATTTTACTATGATTCTTCAGCTTTTTAACTTCTACTGATGTAACTTAGGTTTTTTCTCCGAAGTCTATTATAGGAGGTATAAGATTTTAAAAATTTCAAGCTTTCTGGTGTTTCCTCTTGCACCAACATTTGTAATTTACTGCTTTCAGCAATTGATATAATTTACTGCTTTCAACAATCAATGAACAATCATGTTTCAATGCATTCAAGTCTTCTCTTGTAAAGTTTTCTTTCATTTGTAATCAAATTCAAATTTCGTCCCGAAGCAAGTGAGAAAAGGCGGAAGGTAGTCTAGCGGAGCAGACTACTGCCGCACGGTGCCTCTTTCTGTGCTAAGAGGAAAGGTGCCTCGTGAAACCATGTCATCACTTTCTTACTTTAGAGCAAAGAAATAATTTTTATTTACTATGACTATGTCTAGGCAAAAGGAATATAAGGAGGAGTGGAATCCAGTAGGAGGATAGACGTGAAAGTGAGATTCAATTACTTATGAAAATGAAATAAACCATCTAAGTTAGTTGAATGAATAAAGTGCGGATATATATATTCAGCCGTTGTTTTATTTAAACTGCATATATAATGTCTAAGATCGTCTCTTTCTTGCCATATAGTCATTCCCCATTCAATCACTTATTTATTGTCCAATTGATTACACTTACATGATGTTCGAGACAGATGTATATAGCTCGATCTAATTAGATAAACAAATTATGTAGAAAGGCAAGCCCGTAAGATTATATTAATGGCTCATTTTGTAGGGCTGTCACTTTTTTTAGATGAGCTTTATGAGAAAATTGTCTTAGATCTTCTTTCTTTAAAAAACTCTTCTATCTAGATAAATTATTTTTAGAAAATTATTCAAATATGTTTAAAAATAACTTTCTTAGTCTAAAAAATAACTTTTGAATTTTCAAAAGTCTTGTTAACTGGACCCTAAATATATGGTTTGACCCTTTTACATGGACTTAAGACTAGCTCTTTGAATAATGTAAGAAATTAGGTTTTGTGCTTTATATTATTTTATATTTCATCTACTTTTTTAACGTGAAGATAGGGATGACAAGAAAAATACAACGGACCTGAAACCCGCGGATATCCAATCCAATTACGGACGACCTACTCGACTAATAGGGTCCATGAGATGTGTTTTCCGCCCCCACTGCCCTAAGAGCTGCCAATTTTTTTTTTTTTTTTTTTTAAAAGGCAGAGAAATAAAAAGAAATTAAAAATTTTCATAAATAGGTCCATATCCGAAGAGACTCACCTCGAATCCGATCCATTGTCATCCTACATAGTGATTCATGTAAACAATATGGTGACGTATATGATGATTATCATTGTGTTTGGAAACTAATTTATAAATACCATAATTTCTCAACTTGCTTTTTAATCACACACATTTTTCAATCATAAATTTTACTCAAAAACACAAGTAAAAAATTTAATTGTTGCGATTGTGCCGCCGAATAGATCACAAACGTAACATCACATCCCACATAAAAAAATCCAAATATTTTTAAAAAATGCATCCGAAATGTACATGTCAATTATTAAAACACAATGGCGCTGAATGATCTACCGACATCAGATCATAAGCCCTACTGTTACATTCTTTGGTAGATATAGAGATTGATGGTTGCGATATACACGATCATAAAATATAACAAAGTTGATCATGGAGACGAAGAGGAGACCAAATCTCTTATTAGTGTCTTGTTCTTTTTACCTTTTCCTCACAGTACTTGTATGCTATCGGTCATTGAGGAATACTTATGTGAATCCTTTTAGTGTTTGGACCAAAAATTCGCACAACAATTTTGCATCAAACTAAAGAAAGCTAAAATGGTACGAAATTATTAATCTTGACCCAAGCTCACCCTAACCGGAATTCTAAGGAAATAGATCCTAGCCCAATGGAGAGAATAAAGCAAATTCCAAGATTTTGTGAAAATAAACAATACAAGAATAATATACTTAAAATGTAGTTGATTAACTTTCAAAGATTACAAGATGAAAGAGAAGGGTTTTACCTCATCCAAAGGAGTCTCTACAAGACCATTTCTATGAACATTCAAGTTATCTTTAGGATTTGAGAGAGAATGGATATTTATAGTACAAGTCAAAAGAAAATGAAAGAAATTCGTAAACAATTAAGAAAATTTGTGAAATCTGCATCCAGTGTAACCGCGTGGTTCAATGTCGCGTGATTCATGCGTGAACAATAACTCAAGCATTCTGTTAAGCCCTTGCTCAATTGGCGCATGCGGTCGCGCAGTGTAATTTTTAGCACTCTTGATTTTTTATTCCAACTCGAATTTTGGCCCCTCTTTTGACTTAATCACTTTATTTAGCCTCGAATCTTGAACCTCTTTGACATCGGATCTCGTCATGGGTTCTACCGACACGTGAATTGAGGTTTTGACTTTCTCGAGTCTCATCAAATACTTAGGCTTAAATAAAGAGTGTAATACTCTTTGTAGCAGAGGTCCTTATATATCGTATTAACAATCGAAATATGGTCAAAATGCCTTTTGAGGAGAGATATATAGAGTTAAGCTTGCTTTTGGACCTTAAGAGTTACTTCTAATGGTAACTCTATATCATGTCATAGATTTTTACCTAGTCATGATAAAGGCATTCTCGACATTTATTAAATGGTGGACATTTTGATGAACACTGTAACTTCAAATCTAGTTATGAAATAGAATATGGATTGCAATTTTCTCCTTTATCTTTAAGCACTTATACCCACAAACCAATCAATTGATTGATTGACAATTTTCTTAAAGTATTATTTAAGGAAATTTACGTAACTAACTAGATGTAATGTGTAGGAATTGAAAAATACATAATTTTGAAATTATTTGTAATATTACAAAATTTCACTCCATAAATTTAGAAAAATACCGAATTTTATGAGAGAGAATGTATTAATTGATTGGCCTCATTAATTATTGAACATATTATTTAAGGATGTAGTTATGCTACAATAACAAGGGTTCGCAATAACCCAAAATGATGCAAAAATGAACAAGAAAATACAGTAAAGAACTTTAACACCGAGATTTTATACCCGAAGGCCCGAGTTCACCCAACATTTGGCTATGTCTCGTTTTAAGCTCCACTAAAGTGGATTATGACTTCAATTTATTGAAATTTCACAAAGAAATATAGATCAATAAGTCTTTACAGAACAGATCTCGAAAGATCGACCAAGAAACAGAACCAGAAACCCTCTATCTTGCACAACCGCAAAGAAACATGATACAATATCAACTTCACCACACTCAAACCAACCTACATAAACTTAGTAAATCAAGGATTTACCGATGATTTCACTTAGAGAGAGAGAGAGAGAGAGAGAGAGAGAGAGAGAGAGAGAGAGAGAGAGAGAGAGAGATTAGGGTTAGGATGGAAGCATCTGGAACCCAAAAGCTAGAACCAAAGATACATATATCAGCATCCCAACGATAGAGATTAAACCTTCAAATCTAACGGCTCAGTTTCCAACCGCATAAGAAGAGGTGTGTTTATCATAAACAAGAGTTCATGCATCAAACTTGTATCACAACTTTCATAATCTCCACATCGATACAAGTATTACATTGGATCCTCCTTTTAAGTACATGTAAATAAACAACCGGAAAAATAGAAAGAAATAAAATTGTACAAGCTAATAAAGTAAGAAAATAATCAGAATTTCTAACTTACCATTTCTCAATGTTTAAAAGACTTAAACAATTTTCAAACTTACTTACAGATAGAATTTTAGTACCCATATCTGCAGGGCTGAACTAGGAGGGTATCTTTTCAATAGAGATCAGACCATTTGAGATAACATCTCTAATAAAATGCAGTTTCACATCAATATGTTTTGTTCTTTCATGAAATACAGGATTTTTGCACAGTTGAATGGAAGATTGAGAATTAGAATACAACACAGGAGATTCACATGGAAATCCTAATTCACTTAGTAAACCTTTTAACCAAAGTAACTCTTTAACAACTTCTGTAATAGCAGTGTATTCAGATTAAGTGGTGGAAAGTGCAACAATGTGCTGAAGTTTCAGCTAACACAAGCATCATAGTTAGTAAAAAGATAGGAAGTAATTGATTTTCTATTATCTCTCTCACTAGCATAATCAGCATCAATATATTCTTTCAATTTTATGCCTTCAGAACTTCTCCTATATGTCAAACCTAAGTCTGCATATCCTTTCAAATATCTAATAAGCCATTTTAATGCTTCCCAGTGATTAAAGTTAGGATTAGACATATATCTACTTAACATTTATACTGATAGAACATGCAGTGTCAGGTCTAGTGCAGACCATTGTATACATAATTGAGCCAACAACATTAGAATAGGGCATATTTTTCATGCATTCAAATTCATGTTTAAATTTGGGGAAATTATTTTTATTTCTCATTAAAAGTCACATCTCTACTTATAATGACCTTAACTCCACATAAATCTCTAGCCCAGGGTTTGTACCCTTTAACTCCCAGGGAATTTCCTAGAAAAACACATTTTTGAGCCCTATGTTATAACTTACCTACATTTTGATAAGAATAAGCAGCATAGCAAAAAAAAAAAAAAAAAAAAAAAATGATAATAGTCAACATGATGATCACTCCACATTTTAGCAGGTGTTTTATCATTCAAAGACACAAAGAGTCAAGTTAACAATATAACATACAGTCATCACAGCTTCACCCCAGAAACTTTTAGGAAGGCCAGAGTCAACCATCATGTATCTAACTTTATCTAAAAGAGTTATATTCATCCTTCTAGCCACTCCATTTTGTTTTGGTGTGTAAGGAGTAGTTTTATGTCTCATGATGCCACTGTTTTCACAAATTTATCAAATTTGGAATTACAAAATTTCAAACTATTATCAGTTCTCAAAGCCTTAACTTTCTTTCTAGTTTGGTTTTCAACTTGAAGCTTCCAAGTTTTAAATTTTTCAAAAGTTTTAGACTTTTTTTTAACAAATAAATCCAAACTTTTCTGGAAAATCATCAAGATAGATAAAAAAAATCTGCTTCCCCCTATTGTAGGGACAGGTCTCCATAGGTCTGAATGTCTATAGTCTACTAGCATATGCCAACCTTTTATGCCATTTTAAAGTGTCATCACTATTACAGACAACATTACATGCAAAAGGTTGATCATTTAAAATAGTAGCATTAACAGATACCATTTATTTTCACACCTTTGAAAATGACAAGAGAACCTTTAATAATTTTCATAACACCATTATGAACAGATTGAGAAAAACCTTCATAATCAAGCATACCAATTGGTAACAAGTTTATTTTCATTTCAGAAATATATTTGACTTGTTTCAAATTATACACACAACCATTATCAAATTTCAAAGTTATATCACTCATACCAGTTATATTACTAGTCAGATTATTTTCCATGGTTACAAATCCTAAGTCTCTAGACACAAAATTAATAAAACAAACTCTCTTGGATGTTATATGAAAAGAAGCACCTGAATCAATTACCCATTAATTTTCTAGCTTGCTATGACAAGTTATATTTGACTCACAATTTTCTGCAGATTGAGAAACAGTAACATATACTTCAGATAAATCACATGCAGAGGTGGAAGTATTGTCAAAATTATGAGATGAAGTAACATTGGCTTCTTCCTTTCCCTTTTATCTTAACTAGTTTTTCTTTTAAAATAGTCTTTTAATAAGATGTCCACCTTTGCCACAGTCATAACACTTTATGATCCCTGTGTAGACGTTAAAAAAAAAAAAATATATATATATTTATAAATATTAATTGGATTGGATCAATTTAATTTTGTTTTAACCCAATTAAGTCCATTAAATAAAGTCCACCTAAAATAAGTCCATGGATGAGGCCCATCCTACTTTTCAAAGCCCAAACCATTTTATTTATTTATTTATTTAAATAAATGAGGTGGTTACAAAATTTTCTCTATAAATAGGACCATTGGTCCATAAGAAGAAAAGGAGAAAAAAAAGAAGGAGAAAAAGAAAAGCAAATTGCAGGTGGAGAATACAAAAATTCTCTCAAACTTCAAGCCAAGTCCAAAATTCAAGAAGATCAAAGTCTTCTTCAAATCAAGCAAGTTCAAATCAATTTCAAGAAGATCAAAGCCTTCTTCAAATCAAAGCAAGTCAATCCGAAGTGCAAATCCAAAGTTCAAATCCAAGTCTCAAGTTCCAAGTGACAAACAAGCAATCTCTCAACAAATCAAATTTTCCAGCAAATTCAGAAGTCCAGGAATCAAGCCACGTGTCCCCTTGTCTTCAAACACGCAGATCGTTAATCAGAGGATTTTGCAATTTTTGCATTTACAAGAGCTGTCCACTTGTATTTTCTCAAATTCAATTTGTAACAATTTCAGTATTTTTAATAATACTTCGAAATTCGTCGTACAAATTTCTTGTCACGCCAAGTGGGACCCTCTTGCCTCTCATCTTCCGTTCTGCAAAACTTTCAAGTTTCAACAAATACATCAGATATGGCAAGAGAAAAAGCGAAGGAAACTGTGACCCGTCTTGAAGAAACACTTGCTGAACTTTTCCATGTGACTAGAGCCCAAACAAAATCTGGGAAAACTCAACTGGTTACACCATTGAAGTTCTCCAAAAAGGGCAAAATGAAAATTGCTTTCAAGAAGCAGGGCTCCCGATGGTCAGAAAAGAACTTGGTAAAAAGTCCCCGTTCTGGTTCTATCTCCAGTGGCATGTCTGTTTCTGGATCGACTCATGCTACTTCTCCACGAAAATGGGGAGACTATACCGCTTTTGAAGAATCAATCGAGCCAGTGATGGTAACAAAAATGTCGCCAGACACTGATGATCGAGTTCAGCAAATGGCAGTCTCCATTGAAAAGTTGACAAAGCCTTTGGAGGAAAAAGATGCACAAATCGCCGCTCTCATGCATCGACTGGAGTTGCAAAGCCCTTTGAAAAATGACAACCCAGAAAATGCAAGTTCTTCCAAAGTTAAAGATCCTGAAATCCAAGAGTACCAGTAGAAGCAAGATATGCATGACCGTACTGTTGTGGAAAATGTGTTTCGTGACACCACTCAACTCTCTGTTGGCTCTTTGTCCGTCCAACAACTTCAACATATGATCACTGACACCATCCGTGCTCAATACGGTGGCTCACCGAAATCTTCATTGGTTTATGCTAAACCATATAGTCATCGAATCGACGAGATGAGAATGCCTCTTGGCTACCAACCACCGAAATTTCAGTATTTTGATGGAAAGGGCAACCTGAAACAACATGTAGCTCATTTCATTGAAACGTGTAACAATGCTGGCACATACAATGATACCATGGTAAAGCAGTTTGTACGCTCCCTCAAAGGTGCTGCATTTGAATGGTATACAGACTTGACAGCCGGGTCAATTGACAGTTGGGATCAGCTCGAACGTGAATTTCTCACACGCTTCTATAGCACCAGACGGACCGTCAGTCTTCCAGAACTTTCCAGAACTAAGCAAAATAGAGAGGAACCAGTTGTTGAATACATTGAACGCTGGAGAAATCTCGTCCTTAATTGCAAGGAACGTATCAGCGAAGCATCCTCTATCGACATGTGTGTGCAAGGCATGCATTGGGGACTCCTTTATAATCTCCAAGCAAATATGCCTCACTCTTTTGAAGAGTTGGCCACACGTGCTCATGATCTAGAAATTCAAATTACAAGGCATGGAAGTTACTTGCCAAGCGACCCGCGTGACAAAAAAGATCCCAAGAAGGAAGTAAAAAAGGACAGTAAGCCAGGTAAGTTGAAAGAATCTCTGGCCATATCTACCGCTCCTGCAAAAATCACTTTTCAGAAATCAAGTTCAAATCCAAATCCAAATCCGAAGCCAAAGCAGGAGTTCAGGCCTAACAAGGCACAAGCACAAAAGAAAAGTCTTCTAAGTTTGAAAGAACTTGAAGAAAAGGAGTATCCATTCTCAGACTCCGAAGTTTCTGGAATTTTAGATCAACTCCTTGAACAACGAATAATCGAACTTCCAACATCGAAGAGGCTAGTCAAGTTGATCATCCTAAGTACTGCAGGTTCCATAGAATAATCAGTCGTCCGGTGGAGAGATGTTTCGTGTTGAAAGATCTTATTGTTCGCTTGGACAAAGAAAATAAGATCAAGCTCGAAACTGGTGAAAATCCAACAGCTGCTTGTTCGATGATTTCCTTTAGGTCATTCGATCCAATCCCTGTTGCAAATAAAGAGCAGTTTTCCGCTATTGCATATGATATGGACAAGTTCTCGCCTGGGGTAACGTAGTTTGGACCTCAACTTCCAAAATGAGCTATTCTGGTAGAGTTCGAGGTAGACGGAGAAGTCACCATTACATACATATATCCAGAAATGGATAAACCACATGCTCCCAACCGTCCAACATTTTATGAAATCATGACAGATGACTTGGATGTTTGGGATTCCGATTCGGAATCTGAAGATGAAATTGGTGATGGTTGGTCCACATTCATAAGCAAGAAGGAGAAATATCAGACACCCAACAAAACAGGTAAAATACCATCTTTGATATCTCTTGCAGAACCAACATTGGGGGCATTGAGTATGGAAACTTCTCCTATTGAAGAAACACCTTCAGAAGAAAGTGATATGCCATGGACTCTCGTGAAAAGACGACACCGAAAAGCTCAACAACTACCAAATCCTGATATAAGTGATGAACAATCAAGGTTAAGAAGGAGGCCAAGAAACAGTAAGAAGAATTCCAAAGCAAAGACAAGTTCACCTCCTAGACCCATAACTTTGGGAGAGTATTTTCCTCAGGATTTCTTTGATAAAGAATGTTTCACTTCTAACGTCATCGGTCTGGATGGAGAAAGTAAATCAAAGAATGTTGCAGGAGAGAGTTCGAAGACGAAGAAAGTAATATCACGTCTCAATAATATCTCTTCAAACACAAGTTTGTCTGAGGCTCTAGATCTACCTTTCGATGATAGGATGGCTTTGATCACGGCATTGATTGATCCAGAATCTTATCAAGGGAAAGTGTTGGAACCAATTACTTCTACAACTTACCAAGACTGTATGGCCACAATCACATTCAATGACGATGACTTACAGCTGGGATCTCGTTTGCATAACAGGCCTCTATATGTCTGTGGTTATATCCGGGAGTGCAAAATACATCGGATAATGATTGATTGTGGTTCAGCTGTGAACATTATGCCAATCAATACCATGAAGAAAATTGGAATAAGGATTGGAGATCTGTCCAAAAGCAACATCATGATTCAGGGATTCAATCAGAAAGGTCAAGGAGCCATTGGCATGATACGCTTGAAGCTACAAATTGCAGACCTAGTTTCCACAGCTCTCTTCCATGTCATTGATGCCAAAACATCTTATGAATTACTTCTTGGACGCGTTTGGCTGCATGAAACAGGAGTGGTACACTCAACTTGGCATCAATGTTTTAAGTACAGCCGAGATGGATTAGCTGAGACCAAGCCCTTCCTGAAAGAAGAAGCTTACTTCGCAGACACCAAGTTTTACCTTGAAGATGAAGAATTTCATTTTGCAGGGTTATCTACAGTGGGGTTTGAAATGGAAAGTGTTAATCAGAAAGTTGTAGTTCCACCACATCAACTTATGACAAGTAAATCAAAACTTACTTGTGAAAGGTCTTCTAGAGGTAAACAGCCTCAGGAAACCTCAAAAAGTGTTGAGTTATCGAGGAAAGAATTGAATTTTCCGATACCTAACATTACAAAACTAGCTATACCACATCAACTTATGAAAGTTACAAAGGTCGGTGAAGCTTCAACATCTATTCCAAGTATATCAAGACTTCGTATCTCTGAGTCACCTGAACAGAACTTGACACATGCAAAAGGCGTTGATGAAATGAAGAGAACTTTCAAGGGATGTTACAATCCGAGAGTCAATAAACTGTTTGAAAATGCTGGGTTTGGAAGAGGAGAACCTCGAAAATTAGGTGATCTTGACGCAGTACTTGCAGGTGGACGTGTCCCGTCAGGTTTGAATGGATCAATCATATCACAACCAAAATATGGCTTGGGATATAATCCAAATCAACCGAAACAGATTAAAGTTAAGAAGGTCTCCTCAAACCCAATCATGATTCAAATATGTGAGATTCCCGAAGAAAAATCCGAAGAGTCGAGACCTTCTGTATTTGACCGAATTCAAGGTGAAAACGTCAGAGTTTCGGTATTCGAAAGGTTAAAGGGAGAACCTTCAACAGCCACTGAATCAAAAGACAAAGTCTCAGTCTTCCAGAGGTTAAGCAGCAATGACCCAATATCTGCTCAAGTTGATGAAAAAGCTCGGACTTTTATAGAATCGTCCCAAAGGCAATCTGCCTTCTCTCGACTTGGAGTTAAGAATTCAGATATGAGTTTAAAAACTCAACGTTCCAGGAGAAGGCGCAAAACTAGAAAGACTTCAAAGCTTCAAAAGAATGACGGAAATGAAGAAAAAGTATCAATAAACCACATTACTTTTGAATAAGTTGGTAACCCAGAATCTGAGGTTGAAGACTCATCAGATGAACCTGAACCAGCTCCGCCAACATTTGAAGAAGGGGGGCAAGCTACTGTGGACGATTTGAAACAGTTGAACTTGGGAACAGAAGAGGAGCCGAGGCCAATCTATGTCAGTGCCCTTCTGAGTCCAAAAGAAGAATCTGAGTATTTCAACATGTTACAAGAATACAAGGATGTGTTTGCATGGTCCTACAAAGAAATGCCAGGGCTGGATCCTAAAGTTGTTGTGCATCATCTTGCAGTAAAGCATGGAGTTCGTCCTATCAAGCAGCCTCAGAGAAGATTTCGGCCAGAATCGATTCCCCAAATTGAAGTAGAAATCAACAAACTCATTGAACCTGGGTTCATACGTGAAGTCAAGTATTCGACTTGGATTGCTAACATTGTTCCTGTCAGAAAGAAGAATGGACAGTTACGAGTTTGTGTTGACTTTCGAGACCTAAATCAAGCTTGCCCTAAAGATGATTTTCCACTTCCAATAACAGAGTTAATGGTGGATGCAACAACTGGATACGAGGTTCTTTCTTTCATGGATGGATCTTCTGGGTACAGCATTCCGCACACCTAAGGGGATATACTGTTATAAAGTCATGCCTTTTGGATTGAAAAATGCCGGGGCAACTTATCAAAGGGCAATGCAAAAGGTTTTTGATGACATGATGCATGGGAAAGTTGAATGTTATGTGGATGACCTTGTTGTCAAGACAAAAAGACGAGACGATCATCTACAAGATTACATGATGTTTTCAAGAGACTCCGGCGCTATCAGTTGAAAATGAATCCATTAAAGTGTGCATTTGGGGTCACTTCTGGAAAGTTTCTTGGCTTCATAGTCCGACATCGAGGCATTGAGATAGACCAATCAAAAATTGATGCCATAATTAACATGCGTGAACCCAGCAATTTACATGAACTAAAAAGTCTTCAAGGAAGGTTAGCATATATTCGAAGATTTATTTCTAATCTTGCTGGTCGTTGTCACCCATTCAACAGGTTGGTAAAGAAAGATGTACCATTTGAATGGAACGATAGATGTCGTGATGCTTTTCAAAGTATTAAGAAATATCTATCTCACACACCAGTGCTTACAGCTCCAACTCCTGGAAAGCCATTGACTCTCTATGTTGCAGCGCAAGAATATTCTCTAGGTGCTCTTCTTGTCCAAAACAACGATGAAGGAAAGGAGAATGCGCTCTATTACCTGAGTCGGACATTAGTAGGTGCTGAACTGAAGTACTCACCAATTGAGAAGATGTGTTTGGCATTGATATTTGCAGCTAAGAAATTGAGGCACTATATGTTAGCACACACAATCAATCTAGTCTCAAGGGTGGATCCATTAAAGTACATAATGTCAAGGCCTATTCTTTCTGGAAGGATAGGAAAATGGGCACTTCTATTATCGGAGTTTGACATCAATTTTATTCCTCAAAAGGCTGTTAAAGGACAAGCATTAGCAGATTTTCTCGCTGATCATCCAGTTCCGGCAGAATGGGAGCTCTTTGAAGACCTTCCGGATGAAGAAGTCTTTTACACTGAAGTTGTACCTTCATGGAGGCTATTCTTTGACGGGGCAGCTCGAAAGTACGGTGCTGGAGCAGGAGTCGTATTTATCACTCCTCATGATCAAGTTATGCCATATGCCTTTGCTTTGACAGAAAAGTGTTCCAATAACATGGCAGAATATCAAGCTCTCATTATTGGTTTGGAGACTACATTGGACATGTGAATTAATCAATTAGAAGTCTTTGGAGATTCTATGTTGATAATCAACCAGCTTCTATCCGAATATGAAGTCAGAAATTTGGATCAAAAGCCATATCATGAGTACGCATCAACACTTTTGAAGCAGTTTGAATCAATACAAATCAAATTTGTTCCAAGAAATGAAAACAAAGAAGCTGATGCATTAGCCAATTTAGCTGCTGTTCTAGCCAGATCAGATGAAGAGTCTATCCACCAGGTGTCAATTGTTCAAAAATGGGTTATTCCACCACTATTGCCAGAGAATCTGCAAGAAAACAACAATGTTGAAGTTTCCGATGAAGAAAAAACTGATTGGAGACAACCAATAATTGATTATCTTCAACATCAGAAGTTACCGGACAATCCCCGTCGTAGGACTGAAGTCCGAAGGCGTGCTTCTCGCTTCATATTCTATAAGAACACACTCTATCGACGTTCATTTGATGGAGTTTTCCTTCGATGCCTAAGTAATGAGGAAAAATCACACGTTCTTGAAGAAGCTCATTCTGGAATATGCGGTGCTCATCAGTCTGGGCCCAAGCTCCATTTTCGGATAAAAAGAATGGGGGTACTATTGGCCAACCATGGTTCAAGATTCTATGGACTATGCAAGGAAATGTGAAGCTTGTCAAGTCCATGCAAATTTCATCCACCAGCCTCCGAAACCATTGCACCCGACGATAGCCTCGTGGCCTTTCGATGCTTGGGGCCTTGATGTGATTGGACCTATAACTCCAAAATCTTCAGCTGGACATTCATACATCCTTACTGGAACTGATTATTTCTCCAAGTGGGTTGAAGCTGTACCGCTGAGGGAAGTAAAGAAAGAAAATGTTGCGGATTTCATTCGTGTTCAAATCATTTACCGGTATGGAGTTCCTCGACACATCATCACTGATAATGGAAAGCCTTTCTGCAATAGCCACATAAATAATTTATGTGCTAAATTTGGGTTCAGACAATACAATTCCTCCATGTATAATGTAGCAGCCAACGGACTTGCAGAGGCATTCAACAAGACCCTGTGCAACCTGTTGAAGAAAGTTGTGTCTAAATCAAAAAGGGACTGGCATGAAAGAATTGGAGAAGCCTTGTGGGCTTACCGCACTACTTACCGAACCCCGACACAAGCTACCCCTTATGCTTTAGTGTATGGAGTAGAAGCTGTCCTGCCTTTAGAATGCCAAATTCCATCATTGCGGATTGCTATTCAAGAAGGGTTGACAACAGAAGAAAATGCCCGTCTTCGACTCGAGGAGCTAGAAGCTTTGGATGAGAAGAGATTAGAGTCACAAATGCACTTGGAATGTTATCAAGCTCGTATGGCAAAGTCCTTCAACAAAAGGGTGCGGCCAAGATCATTTCAAATAGGAGATATGATACTTTCAGTGCGCAGACCAATCATAATTACAAGAAAAACTGGGGGCAAGTTCCAACCTAAATGGGATGGTCCATTTCTTGTTACTCACGTGTTCACAAATGGAGCATACAAGATCGTTGACAAAGATGGACTACAAATTGGGCCTATCAACGGAAAATTCCTAAAGCGTTTTTACGCTTAAAGTTTTTTAAATTTTGTTGTACCTAAATGTACTACTCCTGGCCCGCAAGAGGATAAACTGTGAACGGCTCTATAAAAAAAATGTTGTTGTACTGAACTACGTTTTGACTTGATCCCTTTTGGGTACGTAGGCAGCTTGAATGGAAATTATAAATTCAAGTTCAGTCAAAATCAATAAATTCTTTCGATTTTTTCTTGTATTAATCTTTCTTTGCAAAAAAAAAAATGTACAAGAGAGATGCAAAAGAAAAAAAAATCCAATAAAGAATGATGTTGATGAATCAAAATTCATTCAACATAGAAAAAAGAAAGAAGAAGAAGAAGAAGAAGTCTTCATTCTATCTTAATCAATCACTGTCAATCAACTGCAAGAAGTTGTCTTCAAGAGCCTTCCTTTCTTGGTCAATGGATCCTGCAATTGTGGCATCTTTAACCTGTGCTTGCTCCAATGAGGTCTTCTTCATCTCAAGTGAACTGGTATTTTCCTGGCAAGTTTGGAGTTCATCACGAAGTCTATCCAGCTCGGAGTTCAAATCACTAATTCGAGCCTCCAAAGAAGAACATGTGGAATTCCCTGCTGCTATTTGGATATCAAGAGATTTCAATTGCTTATCCTTTTCTTCTGCAGTCAAACACTCCAAGTACTGCTGTCTTTTAGCAAGATAAACGTCAACTCCTCCAAGAAATACATCCATATGTCTCATCAAAGGCATTGGATCTGCACGGAATTGATTGATGATCACATCCCAAAGAGTTGATTTGCTTTCATTCCACCAAGTCCGAATATGGGAAAAACCATGCTTCAAAGCTTCCTTAAACAATGCCCGCAGGAAATTAATCTTGGCTTCTTGTAGAGCGTTCTTCAAGAAAGAAGATTCTTCGATAAATCTGTGCAGAGGACCAGAGATGGAAGAACATATTGGTGTCGTCTCACAATTATTTATCTTCTGACCTGGAGCTGGTAATGCTAATAAAGGAGAGGTATTCGAAATATCCTGTCCAATCTCTGAACTGCTAACTCGCAAAGGCTCAGAATTCACCTCATCATTAAGATTATCTTGATTAGGTGATATGACACCGTTATTAATACTGCTTGGGTATTTGTAAGGAGGCTCATGTCTATCGTTGCCATCAATTTCATCAAGTGCACCAATCATCTCATGGTTCTCATTACGATAATCTGCTGAATAAAACATCCTTTCAGGAACTTGTGGAAATCCTACAACAAATAGAAAGTTGAAGAAATTAAATACCAATCTATTAGGGCATTGAATGGGCTAAAAAATGAAGATGTATACCTGCGTTTCGTGTTTGAGGCGACATATCCAAATTTTCATCGCCATAGGATACATCTGAGATGCTCAAGTCATGTCTAAATGTTTCAGAACAAGCTTCCTTAGGATTCTTCACAACATGAGAATCTTTAGGTCGTATTGTCCGCTTCCGACGCAATATTTGAGAAAGAGGAATCTGAAGTTCAAATTCAAAACGAAAAATGAGATGCAAATTATCATTCAAAATAAATAAATAAATAAATAAAATTGAATGATAAATAAATCTTACCTGGTCTCTAGGACTACTGCTTTCCAAAGGAAGTGTGGCATCAAGTGTTTGAGGTGTTCGGTCCATAGAGCTACTGCTTTCTGAAATTGTAATGGGCTCATGTACCTTCTCTACATGTTCTGAAGTTGAAGTGTAATCCATGCGAGAGTGTATTATTTTAATTTTCTTGATACCTCTTTCATTTGGAACATCCAGAGGTCTCTTCCGAAGAGTCACTTGAGAATCTACATAAGAGGAGTCCAATTCACGAGCATTATGACTTCCTGTTTGTTCGGGGGCAGATGGAGACTTTCCAAATACAAAGTTATTATCTTCGCTGGACAATAAATCTTGCACTTTAATCTTGTTCAGACCAGGATATACTTTATCTTCCCACCAAGCTTCGTATGATGGATCAACTTGAAGTTGTATATCATCAATGCGCCCCGGAAGATGAAATGTGCATCTACTTCCTACCTGCGTCAAAGATAACCAAGCATGGTAGAGGGTCAACGCATTGGCTGTAAGCATCATTGGTTTTGGTGAGCCTGGAATCGTTTGCCTAAAGCCTTGTTGTCTTGCAAATCTGTGAGGGTTGTAAGCTTCAAGAATAAACAGGTTATTACCACGACGGTAAGAAAGAAACCCTGGTCGGATACTCATCATGAACTCTAAAGTCTCTATAGATCTTTCATTGTTATCTGTGCGTATACCACCATGAGGTAAATAAGTCGGATTCCACGAAAAATCATTAGAGTCCATTTTTCCACGAAGGAGTTCTCGACAATCAAATGCATCAACCTCCCAATGTTGGAAATCATTTAAAGTCCCAGCATATCTTCGAATAATAGGACGACCAATGCTCTTGTCAACGTTAGCACAGATGCCCCGACCAAAATAAGTTGCAGCCCAAGCGTACAAAAAATGTCCGGGAAATGTATATTTGACTGATCCAATGTCATGGCCAGTCACGCAGTTTGTTGTCTCGGTAAGTCCTCTGTAAATGCAAGCTAAGATGGGAGGTACCAAGCTGTAAGTTGATTTTGTAGCCATTCTGGAAGCTACTTTAAAAGTTCCCACCCTGAGACAATCATCTCTAGAAGGAAAAATAAAACGGTAGAGCCAAAGGGAAAGATAAGCTGCTATGTCCAACTCTTCTTGTTCTTCAATGGATAAAGAAGTATTCCAGTAGTCCGTGTCCTTGTGCAGAATATCGTGTAATGTTTCTGTGCAAACAGGTCTCTGTAAATTTTCTTTGGCCACTGACTGATCCCTTGAAGATGGATTTGCTTCCATAGCCTGCTTAAACGCCTTGCTTTTCCTTAGATTCGGAACACAATCATCAGTTTTGAACCAAAAATCAATCTAGTCGCTGTGGCGGACCCGCTCACTCTTCTTTTTGTCAATGATCAGTGAAAAGGCCTTAAATAAATATAAGCAAGATCTGGGGAGGGAGTCTGTTAGTTCCAAAAGACTTGGTACTACCTCCTCGTAATAATCACCCCTGATGGAAAGTCAAGTAATCTCTTGCATATCCCAAAGCGAAATGCTGATCTCTCCATTGGCAGTTACAAAAGTGTTGGTCTCCGAGCACCAAACTTCGCAAAGAGCTCGATAAATAGAGTCAGGTCGAGAGTAGTCCTTAGTGGCAGAGTAAACGGCATGAGCTAGTTCAGGAAGATTTTTCTTGATGAGAAGCTTATGAATCCAAAGGGACCATTCCCAAAACTTTGACAAGAAAGAAATCTCTCCACGATAATGGACTGTACTTCCCCATCTGATCTCCCTTCGATCAATTCTCTCATAAATGATTGCTTTTGGGATGAACGTTGTGTCTGAAGTATGATGCGGAGGAGGACACAAACAAGGATGTCTAGTACGAGTTGAATTCCTCTGGCTGACACTGAGAATACGCATGTCCATACCCTGCAAAAGAACTGCATGGACGAAAGGGTATGTCATTGGCTTATGGATGGTAAGTTTAAAATCTCCTATCAAGTTGCATGGAAGCTTCAAAGTAGCCTTGGGGAAGCAAAGGATTTGACTTTTCCGTCTAGGATCATAAAATTCCTTAACTTCAGGTAATTTCAAATTTTTCTTGTCTTTGGAATTTTGTTTTGCCATCCCTGAATAAATAAATAAATAAATAAATAAACCAGTAAATAAGATTAAAAAAGAAAAAAAAATCTTCAAAAAAATAAAAATAATAATAATAATAAATAAATAAATCAAAGTTTCAATCCTGAAAATTTACTATGCCGGGGGGTATCCAAATAGATACATTCCGCATATTTTTCAGGTCTTCAAAAATCTTCCATCCTGAAAATTTTATTATGCTGGGGGGTATCCAAATAGATACATTCCGCATATTTTTCAGGTCTTCAAAATCTTCCATCCTGAAAATTTACTATGTAGGGGGGTATCCAAATAGATACATTCCGCATATTTTTCAGGTCTTCAAAATCTTCCACCCTGAAAATTTTATTATGCCGGGGAGTATCCAAATAGATACATTCGGCATATTTTTCAGGTCTTCAAAATCTTCCATCCTGAAAATTTACTATGCTGGGGGGTATCCAAATAGATACATTCCGCATATTTTTTAGGTCTTCAAAATCTTCCACCCTGAAAATTTTATTATGCCGGGGAGTATCCAAATGGATACATTTCGCATATTTTTCAGGTCTTCCAAATTTCAATCCTGAAAATTTTATTATGCCGAGGAGTATCCAAAAGGATACATTCCGCATATTTTTCAGATCTTCAAAAAAAAAAAATCTTCAACCTGTAAAAGTAAATCTAGCGGGGGGTATCTAAAAAGATACATTCTGAAGATTTACCAAATTTTCAAAATACATGTTTAAAAAAAAAAAAAAAAATTTTTTTTTGACCAAAACACAGTTCGACCTTCAAATTGCTCGTCCACTTTTGAAGAATCCTGTCAAACAAACAAAAAAAAAATGAATGAGTTTTAACTAAAAAAAAAAAAATATTGATGGTTTCTCACACAGAAACCAACCAATGAATTGGTTTCACGAAACCAATTAATTGGTTTCGGTCGAAACCAGTTAATTATTAAAATAATAATAATAATAATAATAATAATAATAATAATAATAATAATAATAATAATAATAATAATAATAATAATAACCTTTTCTTGGTGAAATTTCAAAGTTTCAATCTTTCTCCTCGTTATCCCTTCCAGAAAATCAACTTGTTGAAAATTTTTGAAGAAAAAAAATTGATAATATTTTCCCACTTTTTTTTCTTTGTTCTTTAAGTTTTCTTGGAATGAAGTAGTAATTTCAATGTTGAATGGGACACTAAACTATTTGTGTTTAATAAAGTATGTAGTTCATGTTGATATAAAATTCTTTGATTAGAAGGATAAGTTCTAATGGAGTCCAAGATTAATCAAACTCTAAATAAATTCAAAATTTTGAACCTCAATGTTTGGGCTCTGCGTTTTTTTTTCCTTGTTAAAAAAAAAAATAAAAAAATTTCAAGTTTCAATCAAATTCTCAACTAAACCAAAATTCAAATTTCAAAATTCAAGATTTATCTATTTATTTATTTTCATAATAAATAAATAAATAAATCTTGAGGGGGCATTTGTAGACGTTATATATATATATATATATATATATATATATATATATATATATATATTTATTTATTTATTTATAAATATTAATTGGATTTGATCAATTTAATTTTGGTTTAACCCAATTAAGTCCATTAAATAAAGTCCACTAAATCCCACCTAAAATAAGTCCATGGATGAGGCCCATCCTACTTTTCAAAGCCCAAACCATTTTATTTATTTATTTATTTAAATAAATGGGGTGGTTACAAAATTTTCTCTATAAATAGGACCATTGGTCCATAAGAAGAAAAGGAGAAAAAAAAAGAAGGAGAAAAAGAAAAGCAAATTGCAGGTGGAGAATACAAAAATTCTCTCAAACTTCAAGCCAAGTCTAAAATTCAAGAAGATCAAAGTCTTCTTCAAATCAAGCAAGTTCAAATCAATTTCAAGAAGATCAAAGCCTTCTTCAAATCAAAGCAAGTCAATCCGAAGTGCAAATCCAAAGTTCAAATCCAAGTCTCAAGTTCCAAGTGACAAACAAGCAATCTCTCAACAAATCAAATTTTCCAGCAAATTCAGAAGTCCAGGAATCAAGCCACGTGTCCCCTTGTCTTCAAACACGCAGATCGTTAATCAGAGGATTTTGCAATTTTTGCATTTACAAGAGCTGTCCACTTGTATTTTCTCAAATTCAATTTGTAACAATTTCAGTATTTTTAATAATACTTTGAAATTCGTCGTACACCCTGATCTAGATTTACTCCTAGACTTACTTCTAAATTTATTTTTTAAACTATTTTGATTATTTGAGTTTTCAAAATGTTTATGCAAATGTCTGCCCCTAACATATAACATTTTCCCTCTAATATTGTTGTTGAATGTTCAAATTTTTGGTCCTTAAAGAGTTGATAACAATCTCAGATGTAAGGGTATCCCTACCATATTCAATAGCACTTTTCATTTGTGTATAAGTATCAGGTAAAGCATTTAAAAGAATGATACCTTGGTGTTCATCAGAAATTTTTTCACCTGAACTGGCTAGAGCTTGACATAGTTTTGAAAAAATGTTCAAGATTAGTTTCAAGATCCACAGTTTGATCCATTTTATAACCAAAAATCTTTGAGCAGAAAAATTTTATTTGGAAGAGACATAGTATGATAACGTCTTTCAAGTCTAGTCTATAGTTGGTTTTGCATTCACTAACTTTTCTTATCACATTGTCAGCTAAATGCAACATTACAAAACTATAGGCTTGCTCATCCATATCTTTTTCTTGGACATCAGTCATATTAGTAGCGAAGGTACCATCTATAGCCTTAGATACTTTCTGACTTCATTTTTTGTTTCCATATAGAAAAATCACCCCTCCCATCAAAGGTCTCAAGATCAAACTTACTAGCACCCATATTACCACATATTATCACAAGGAAGACAGTAGTAAAACAGGAAGTAGAAGTAGAGCACAACCAAGTAAATTTCACACAGAATGTATAACTTAGTTTGATAGAGGAGTGCAGATTAAATAAGATAAATGCAAAATCACACATGCACTTATACAGTTTCTAAGTACACAATTATATACTATCCAATTGACCCCAGGTTTTTGTGAGACTCTTGTTCTCAGGTCAAGGGTATCAGTTGAATAGGCAAGTCACATGGTAATACTGAAAGAAATACTACATTATGACACACACACACACACACACACACACACACACACACTCGGGAAGCATTTTAAGAAATAATGCATGCAGTACACAATATTTGCAGAATATACTTCAAGTATATTAAAAAAAACACAGAGTAAAGAAAATATTGAATAACGACAATTTATTTAAGGGACTAGTAGGGTTTAAATTTCACTGAGTGAATACCCAATATTCATTAAATGCGACTCCTTTTAGCAATAACAAGAAAATAAGAATAAACAGAAGACCAAATCGCAAGATCCGTCACAAAGACAACCAGATCAAGCCAAAAACCCTTCAATAGTGCTCTGATACCACTTGTTACAATAACAAAGGTTCATAAAAACCTAAAATAGCACAACGAATGAACAAGAAAACACAGTAAAGAACTTTAACACTAATATTTTATGCTCCAAGGCCTGAGTTCACCCAACCTTTGGCTAGTCTTGTTGAAGCTCCACTAACGTGGACTATAGCTTCGGTTTATTGAAGATTCACAAAGAAATACTGATCAATAAGTCTTTACTGAACAAATCTTGAAAGATCAACCAAGAAATAGAACCAGAAACACTCTATCTCGCACAAACCACAAAGAAATACGATACAATATCAACCTCACTACAACCACTCAAACCAACCTACATAAACTCAGTAAATCAAGGATTTACTGATGATTTCACTCAGAAAAATAGGTAGAAACTCGAAGCTTTAAACAGAGGCAGTTGAAGAGGGGAGAGAGAGAGAGAGAGAGAGATAGAGAGAGAGAGAGAGAGAGATTGGGTGATATCGTGGTGTTTTATTGTATAGAACATGTATATTAACGTCGTAATAATATTACAGTAATAACACATTCATGATTTTGAAGTGATTATTGAGCATTACGGATGTGGTAATAAGTAATAACAAGTATTTCATTAAGTACCGTACACATTACACATTGTGTAACATAGGGAACTAGAAAATTTCAGTTGGCATGAGTCATGATTCCTCATGAGATGATGTTGCATTACACAAATTGTAATGATCGGCAAAAAAAAATTACACGGCGGATTTATGTCGTGAAACTTGTAAGTGATGTGTGTGTGTGTGTGTATATATATATATATATATATTATTATTATTATTATTAAATGAGATATGCATTATTAAAACTATTAAAATATTCGTTAAAATTACATTCCTCATATCTAATCTAATCTAATATCTATCTATCTAATATCTAATATATCTATCTAATATACTATATTAAAGGAGGATAGTCCTCAAAGTTTTCCCTCCCAAGTTTCTCCCCAGAATTTTATTTATCATATTAAAAAAAAAAAAAAAACAGATGAATCCCCCCAGTGTATTTTTGAATTTTAAATTTAGTCAGTCATGATTTCTATGAGGAATATTATGTTCTGCAATTGAAAAATATCAGATCAGATCAAATCAGGTTTTGGTTAAAATGAAATTGAATCAAAGCTTCCACCCAAAAGCTTCGTCCAAAGGCAACTCCCACCACTAGGTCCGCTACCATCCCTTCTCTCTGCTACTTTTCTTCACAGCGTCGCTCTTGCAGATTTAGTATTTTTTTTCTAAGCCTTGTGTCATTCTTCTTGGCTGCTTGCGTCGTCCCCACCGCTCAGGTTACCTCATTTTTTCACAGTCGGGGCACGAGGGTTCAAGTTTTTTTCTCTCTTCAATAGAGAGCTGTGATTTTATCAGTGTTGAAAAGGGGTTTACAAATGCCGCTTTCATCGGTGTTTTGCTGGCAACGACGCAGCCATTGAGTGGCTGGGGCGATGAACAGCGGTGGGGAAGGCGAAAAAGAGGTTGAGGCTTAATTTTTGTGCAAAATCGAGGCTGGGATTTGGACATGTCTCCAAACTACTCCTTGAATTTGTAGCGGCAATTTGCGGTGGTGATTTGGTGGTGGTGCGGTCTCGAATTTCAAAGAAACAGGAGATGATTCTGAACGCAGGGGACCAGCTCAAGTCGAAGCAGAAGAAGAGGCTATGGGATACGTGTAGCTGAAGCAGAAGAAGAGCAAGGTGCACCGATTTCGTGCAATTGGGCGCAACTTATCTTATGATGGAGAGGTCATAGCTTTTGTTGATAACAAGCAGATGATGCAGCTAACAGGTGTCAAGAGCAAGGAGCCCTGAGTTTTGATTTTCTTAAAAGGTTTATGCTATGGAAATCTTGATGTTGTTTTGGTTTAACTCTTCTATTTTCTGTTTGAATCGATATTTTCTAAATTTTTTGTAGTTGATTCTTCGTTCTTGGTTTACTAATTCTTGGTTATTTTCTGCTCTATATGTATAGAAATTGTATATGGCTTTGCATATTTTTGTGTTTCCTAATGCTGCCTTTTGATCTTTTGGCTTTGCATTGCTGTTTGGATGAAGTTTTATTAGGGCTAGAAACTCCTTCAAATGATTAGTCTCAGCCTCAATCGATGAAGAAAATATTATTATGGATGAATTTATGTATTGTTAGACATATTTATGTTTTTATAAAGCTCATCATTTGTACCCATTTCAATGCAGGTTGGCATTTTTTAAAGCTTCCTTTGAGCAATTAAAGTATGTATTTTTTAAGAAAAATAAGAACGACGATGAACTTCCATTGATGTCACCATGTATTAAAGTATGTATTTATTTTTCTAATTCTTCTTTTTTGGTTGAAAAATCTGATTGAATGGTCTAATTTTATTTTTTGACCAAACTTCAGCTCCACCACCACTGCTACATCCTACCGTCGTCGTGAAGCTAGATGTCACCATCGAAACCGAGTAGGTACCATTTTTCTGTCAATCTCTTTATAGATTTTGTGTCATTATCCATGTGTTATCTATGTAAATTGGTTTGATTTTCTCTTATTGTACCTTGATCCATATTAAAAGTTTTAGTTTTTGCTCGATCCAAGTCTTTGTTGAGCCTTTCGGTTTTCACTGTATAAAATTTGTGTTCTTATGTTCTTGTGGTTTTGAGGAATCTTTTCACACATTTTGGATTGACAGAGAAGTAAGAACCAGGGAAAATTTATAGGTATTATTTGATTTTTAGTTCTTGATGAGTTGTGGATGAATTAATTGGAGGATACTTTGTTCCTGTGATATGAATTAATTGGAGGATACTTTGTACCTCATCAATTATTTTGTTCGATTTGAGCTTTATCAAATTATTTTTTATTAATTTATTTGGGGACAATGTGAATGTACAAAATTCTCGAATGTGATTGTATATCAAAACTTTCCTAGAAGTGTTGGGTCGAGCTTTGTCCAATAAATGACTGACATCATCTTGATCTTACGTGTGTGTGATTGCTTCCATTTTTTTTTGAAAAATATCAAATCAAGTAAAATAATTTTTTTTTTTCCATTGGTGCTGGTGGTGGTGGAATTGTTGGTGCATTCACTTATGTGTGCCTTCACCCACTTGATACTATTAAAACGAAGCTCCAAACAAAGGGGGCGTTAGAAATTTATAATGGCACAGTTGATGCCATTGTTAAGACTTTCAAAAGTAGGGGAATTCTTGGATTTTAAAGATGGGTTTCTACAGTAATAGTTGGGTCTACTGCATCTTCTGCTGTGTATTTTGGGACCTTTGAGTTTGGGAAGTCAATCTTAGCTAAAATCCCACTGTATTCGCCTTTATTGATTCCTCCAACTTTCGGTGCAATAGGGAAATATCGTGTTGTTTGCTATAATGGTTCCAAAGGAGTTGATTACTCAGATAATGCAGGCTGGTGCAAAGGGGAGGTCTTGGAATGTTTCGTTGAGTATTTTTTGGAAAAAGATGGCGTTTTAGTACTACATTGCTTTGGTGAATATTCTTCTCCTATTGCCCTTTTTCCAGTAGGATTAATTCAGTTTTGTACCAGTATGCCTTTTATGTTTTATAGATATGAGGTACTTTGCTGTCATTTGTTTCTTTAATTGGTATTATTCGATAATAAGAATAATTTACTGCATGTAGTCTATGCAGCAATTTTTTAACCCCAACTATTGTTTTACAAGTATGATTGACTCAAGTTAAACTAAAAAAAAAAAAAGGCGAAGTCTTTGGTGCAGGTCATTGTTTTGAGTGAATAATTTATTATAATTTATAATTTATGATTTTCTACTTTTTATTCAGGATTCAAGTGAATTAGATGCGGGTTTCCAAAACTTTTGCGGTGAATTGTTCCTGGTAGTTTGAATCATAGCATTTTATATGGTATGGAATTGTTTTTTCCCCTACCATTTTTATTACTGGGTGAGCAGTATAAAAGAATGTATTATTCAGCAATTAAATCTATTTACTATATAAAAGTAACATAGTTTGAAAAATTCTCCCACCTAAAACTAGAGGCAAAATCCCGCTCAAGTTCTATGAAAACTTGCTTTACATGCTTAAAATCTGGTGGTCCCACAGAAGGTTTGCTTTACAATTTGTACATTATTCTGTGAAATTATATTTGTTTTCCTATCCTTGATTCAGCAATCAATGTGAAATTAGATGGAGTTTGTCCATTATTTCTTAATATGTAGTTTTCAGGAAAGACGATTTGAGCTCTCTTTAGCTATCTAGGAAGATATGATTTTCCATTCTTATTCTGCTTCCAACATTTGAAAAACCTTCTGTGCATTTTTTCGTACACTGCATTGCAGATTGTTGCTTGGCGTTTCGGTGGTAAGTAAATGTGATCAGCTTTTAAGTTATGTTATTTTGTTTCATTAGTTCTGTATGTTTAAGTGCTTGGGTGTGGATTGGTATTTGTATTTTGATATGTAGATGTAAATTAATTATCAACTTTCTCAAGAAAATACAATTGTGTATACTTAAATCTTGTGGATAGTTGTGATGATAGTGTAACTAATTCATTTTTCATTTATAATGATGAAATCATTTTTTGAAACTCATGTCAAATTAAGCAGTGTCCTCTTACTGTGCATGCCAATTACTTTTTCCATCTGTAAGTATTTCTGGAAGTTGCTTCTCTTTCATAGTTTTGTTGTTTCAATTGTTATGCATCTCTCTCTGTGCAAGTTTATCAGATTCTTAAATGCTACAATTCCAGGTGTCTGGTTGTTGTACCACAAGGTAGAAATACAGGTCTTGTGGGAGGAAGTGTACCTGTTTTTTATGAGGTAATACTACATAGTTTCTATGTGTAGTAACTCATCATCTAATCATCATATAATGTTTATACTAATATACTCAACTGCACACATCCTTAAGATTAAGCAAATGAACAATGGTCATTGTAATTTCTGTCTATAATTCATAACCATTTTTAAATTACAGAAAAATTTTTACATTAAAAAAAAAAAAAAAAAACTACAGTAAGATATTTGGAGGGACTTAAAAATATATTCTTGAAGTTATCGAGCAAAGGCTGGCCATTGTAATTTCTTCTGGCTTCTTTGATTGGTTAAAATCAGTAAGTTATTTATTTATTTCTTTATCATTAATTACAACTTTTGTTTTATGAAATTTGGGTGATGCTAATATTACAGGATTTGGGAGATCTTCACGTCTTTTAGCCCCTACATTGATTTAGTACTATGATGCATGGTTTTGAAGTCTTAATACTTCCCACCATTTCGTCCTACTCATTTACCTTTTAAAGGATATTGAAATAGAATGGGAGAAAAATATAAGATTTTTAATATAAATAATAAAATTCAATAGAAGGCATGATGGTATATTGTGAGTCCTTGGTATAGGTATATTAGTAGTATAGTTTAAGTTAGAGCCTAGGATGAAGAGAAAGCTATTTAAAATGTATTTTGATAGGGTAAAATATAAGTTTACATGTTAATATGTCGAGGGTATTAAGGGAGAAAGATAGATACTTTTGTTCAGAACGATATTATCATATAAAGTTAGGAATTGTTTTAGTTAATTATTTGCATTCTAAAACAATTCTGGAATTATGTTTTTTGGGAATTCATTATGTAATCGTGAGTTGACAATTTAACATGGGTTTTTCAAATTCTAATCCTTATAGACCTATTTTTTTTTTGCATCTTCTACTATTATGGATTCTCGGAGTAATTGATTGGTGTTGATGTCTGCAGTGTCCACATCATCAATATGCAGTTGAAGCTCTATAGTTTCCTGATATTCTATAGAAAATTGTAGTCTAAATTTGTACTTCATGTTGACATTATATCACGTTTGTAAAATTTTAATAGTTATTGTAATATAATATATTTTTTGTGCATTTGTATTTGTGTTATTTATGTTTAGACATTAAATTTTTACAAATACTTATCGATAATTTGTGGAGAGTTCATTTGTTTGCAATTTCAAAGAAAATATTCCTGACAGGTTTGTTTGCATTTTCTAAGTCTTTATCTAAAGTTTACTTTTGTAAAACTTACGAGTGTTACTTGACCTTTAGAAATTTCAGGCCTTGGATTGTGGTTTTTATGTTAAATTTTTCTTTGCAAGTTTAATTTTTTATATTTTATTTCAAATATTTTGTGTATGTCTAATACCATGCATCGCACGGGTGATAGAACTAGTTATATGATATACATGCTATTTGGCGTGATACTAATTAAGAATGGAGTATGTTTAATTAATGGAATTATAATTTTCATTACACATATTGTTATTTTATTACATATATAATATGAATATTACACTTAATATAAGATTCGTTATAAGTATCATAATCTTCATTACAATTATCATTATAATTTTATTTTATTTTATAATATAATTATCAATATTAATAATCAAAAATTTCAACTGATTTTTGAATTAATTAGTTTGAAATGTTATTTATATTTGGCATTGATTTGTAATAACAAGGTGAGGGAGAAATAGTTAGAGATTTCTTAAGAGAGATGAGAGAGAAAGAAATTATAGAGAGTAGAGAGAAGGAAATAGTGAGAGAGACGGGAAAGAGAATGCACAATAATGTAGAAATCTAAATAGTATGTAAAACATGTATTTATCTAATGATACTAAATAGAACTAGTGTGAGGTCTAATTAATCATATTAGTTTACTTGTGTGTTTGATTAATGCTTTGTTTGAGAAAAACACTACAAGATATAGCAAGGCCACATAGGGGGTGACTGATGAGTTAGTTTGATTAGAATAAAATTACTCCAATTCAATTAGAATGTGTTTGATTAAAATATATTTGCCATGGGAAATTCAAATGTTTTCCAACTTTCCTCATTTTCCCTTGTTTGATATCCCAAATTTGGCCTAGAAAAAATTTTCTCCCCTCCCACTCACACGTTGGCCTGGGTATTTTAACCGAACCGAACCTCTCAAACCGAAACAATCCAAAACTGGAGGTTCTGGTCCGGTTCTAAAAAATATATATTAGAAATCGGAACCGAAAATCGAAAATCAATTAGGTCGAGTAGGTTCTTGGTTCTAATTTAAAATTTATGAAAGAACCTACAAATATTTAATCAGGTTAAAGAATATTAATTACTATATAATCAGGATATGAATTTATATATAAAAATTAATTACCAAACATACATTAGGAAAAAAAATCTCCGTATATAAAATAAAAGTTAACAAAATTGACTAAATTTTTTATTGGTTAAATCTTTTACCAACATGTAAAAGATACAATACATGCACGTGAATTCCACAAAATAGAAGAAATATTAAGGTATAACTAATATGTAGTAGAATTGAAAGATAGAATTCCAAAATAATATACATGTGAATTATAAATAACGTAGTGATTGCCCACGATAGAATTAAAAGAGAAAAGACAAATTTAATGGTGATAGGCAAATATAATTGATATAGACAAAAATATATATATATATATATATATATATATAAACAATGACAAATTTTCAATTCCTTTTAGAAAGAAGATTAATGGACTGGAACAATATATGTCTTTCATTGTTAACGAACTTATTTCGATTCTTCAATATTGAAAATTATAATTTATACTCTTCAAGAGCAAGTAATATCTTTTTTTTTTTTTTTTTTTTACGAAGTAACCCAGCTCGAAAATCCAAGCTTGGGATATAGTTTATTAGAATCAAACTTCAATACAAAGGCGGAGGGGGGACATGTGAACCTAATCTCCATTTACATTACATAGATGCATAACTAACATCTATATGATACAGCACTAGATTACATTTATGCATGCAGAAGACAACAAAATGCATACATATATACGTAACAGTAGATGGTGTATTGAATCTGACTTTAATATCCTTGGCATAACAGTAGATGGACTCTAAAATGTATTGAACTTTCCAAGGACCTCCTCCAGATTGAAGACAAAGTTGCATTTTCTTGCATTTTCTGTCCCTACAAATACGTAGACTAGTTTCGATAGCCCTTAATTCAGCCTTAAGAATAGTGCAACCCCTCTTAAAATCTCACCTATGTTATTTCTCAGTAATCCACCTCCAGTAGCTTGATTATCATTTTTCTAGGTGCCATCTATATTCAATTTTAGCCAACCCTCCAAAGGTTTTTCCCAGTAGAAAACAAAAGGAAGTAGATGGTTTCTACGGAGCTTCCTAGGTATGGTATTGGAGTTGACAGAGCAGAAATCAGGAAGTGAGATCTGGAAATGATTCTTTTAGCTTCATCTTGATCCCTTGTCATTTAGCTTCATTTCTTTCACGCCACAGAAACCAAAACACAATATTGTGTGGAACATTTGATAGGATAGAACCAGGCTTAGTGTTTTTATCCATTATCCAGGACCAAATCCAATATATAAGTCTGGGATGGTTATAATTTTCTCTAAGTTTTATTCCCAGTTTCTCAACAAAGCATGTCCAAACCTCCTTAGCAATATGACCACACAGAAATACACAAGAGATGGTTTCCTCTTCTTGACACGTTGACACCTAGAAGCCATTTGAATACCAAATTTATCTTGCATGATTTTGTCCACTGGGATCCAACTTTTCCATAATCTCTAATTCATCATAGCAATTTTAGGAGGTACAATCGAGTGCCAAAATATATTTGTATGTGAGATGCTTGGTCTTTTTGTGTCTGATTAAATTATTTGAGAACTTAACATCTTGGCTATCACATATTTCCTTTACAATATGTTGAGGAAGGTCTGCTGATAGTTCGTCAACATTCCAGCTATCAGTATTTTTCTACATGATAACATATATTTCTTGTTATTACTGGACTAATGATAGGCAGAGGTTATTGCACCAGACCTGAGCCATTGTTCATTCCACATGTCAATTTCGCTTTCTCCAATTTTCCATGAGACGTTATGTTCCATTATATGTCTGACCTCCTACATTCTCTTCCAAATAGGTGAGTCCAGAGTTCTGACTCTAGTTTTAGAGGCATGGATCTCTCCACAGTATTTAGATTTTAATGCCTAGCTCCAAATTGATTCTTGCTTCCTAAAGTTCCAACACAATTTATTATCAGACTCAAAACTAGAATTTTTCGAAGGTTGGCATTGTTGGACAATTGAACTAAATATATGAATTGGACTGGAATCAGCCCATATTATCAGTCCGGTTATGCAGCCCAATCTTTATTTCCTGTTTGAGCCTAATTCGGTGACCCGGTTCCTTGATCCATTTAAACATCACCGCCTTATACAAGCCGTTAGATCAGTTGGAAGGATCCTGGCTGTCCACTTGTGTTTAAAGGAAGGAGACGTTCTGAATACTCAGTATTCTGATCCATACACTCTCTCTCTCACACATTCAAACCCTAATTCTCTCTAAAGGCGATTTTAATCGCCTCAGTCTATACTTAGTAATTTCTTCAGATTTCTTCATGAAAAATCTTAGATCTTGAATGTATATTCTTTGTGGTAGTGTTAGATACTGATTTCGTAACAATCAGTATACATTTTTTGTGAGTTTTGTCAGAGTATTCTGAAACTCAGTTGATCTTTGTGATTTTATACGATTTCTTAGTTTTCAGGAAGTTTTTATGAATATTTCTGAGTTTTGAATTCTGGTTTTGTAACTTTGCGGTTTCTGAATAAAGTGTTTTGATTCTTTGTGGTTTATTCTTGATTTTGTTCTTTGTGGTTTGATTTTGAGCCTTAAATCCTTACAGGCATCCTATACCACCTTCTTCAAATGAAAAAAAAAGACTTTGTCCCAAGATGACCAATGGATATGCCTAGTCTTTTTGTAATCACCCCATAGAAAAGCATTTAGAAGCCTTGTAATTTGGTTAACCACAACCTTAGGAGGATCAAGGACATGGAGGAGGTGATGACTGATGAGGGCTAGAATTTAATACATGTTTAACCAGTGTGAACCCCCTGCAGACAAAAATCTGTGTTCCCATCCTGATATTCTCTTCTTGATTATTGAAATCAAATCTTCAAATAAGATTATTTTTTATGTCCTTTATGTAATGGGACACCAAGATATATTAAAGGCAAATTTTTGGCATTGGAATTATCGTTGCAAGCAATAAATGAGCTTTTCCCCTAGTTAATTGATAGGCAAGATCCCCTAGTGTACAAAGAGATGAACTCCATAATTCTATTGAGAGAATTTTTGCCTCCATTCGAAAAAATAATCACATCATCTAAAAAAGCAAGATGCGTGACAGGTAAGTGTCCTCCATATAAAAACTCCATCCTAGGTTATCTAGTAAACAATCTATTTAATCTTCTGGAGAGTGCCTCAGCCATGATTATGAATAATGAAGGAGTCATTGGATCTCCTTGCCTCAACTCCCTGCTGGACACAAAAAAAAAAAAAAAAACTTTCAATTCTCCATTAAGCATGTTAGAGAAATTACAATTGCTGATGTAATAACCCGGTTTTATACTAGTCAAAGTCATACATGGAATAGTCAAGTCAAAGTCTAATTAGGACTAAATTATATTATTTTATTTGTTGGGGTTATTTTTCCATAACTTATATAAGTTGAGGATTTAATTAAATCTAGGAATAAGTACTTGGCAATATTGAAGACTTTACATAATATAATACTAATTATACAAACCAATTGCCAAACAAAAAGGACAAACAGAGGCAGAGAAGGCGCAGGAAGAATCGGGAGAAAGAAAAAAAGGAAAGAAAAAGAAGAAAAATGAAAGAAAGAAGAAGAGGAAAAAGGAGAAAAAGAAGAGGTATGGATAAATCCTTATTATGTTGGGCTCTTAATTTATCATTATTTCCAAGAGGTATGTTAATTTAATTTCTAGGGTTTATGGATTATTAGCTTAAATTTGAAGTTTAGCTAGTATTAAGCTTTATTGACATGGATATGAGGTAATGAGCTAAATAGATTGCAAGGAAATTGTATATGTGGATTTTGATGGTTAAATTGATTTATTTATGGAATGGGTTTTTAAACTGTGTGTGGATTAAGTATTAAGATTACATACGAAGAAAATGGGTCGTGATAGGAAATGTCATTATATGATAATTGTGCCAAATCTCATGTTTTTGGTTATGGAAATGGGTCATTAATATATGGAAACAAATGTGTACATTTTCAAATGATATAATCTTTTATGTGTGCCAATCGTGAAGTATGTTGGGAATTTAATAAGTAAGGGCAAGTGATTGGATGAAAAATGGGGAACAAGGACTAAAAGAAAGCTTTGTGATATTTTATATATTAATCACAATTTGAGAAGTATGGATTTTGATAGAAAGAAAAGCATAAAGTATATACTTTCTTAATTCTAGCAAGGAGAAGAATGTAAAAGAATTAAGTTATTATTAGTTGATTTTTAAATTGTTAGATATGATTGGTTTTGATACAAGAAATTTATATTGTTATTTCAGGAAATGTTGTGGAGATTGGATTATGCCTATGGCCCAGCTAGATTCCAATTGATAGCTTTGTGAGTGGAAAAGTTATTCTTTTAAAAACTTAAAAGAACTTATGTTATGCAAGTTTTCTATTACTTTGATTTTATTTAAATTACAAATGATTTTGAAATAAATGGCTCTTAGCATGTTTATCAAGGAAAATGTTTTATAATTACACTTGCTCAAGCATGATGGTTCCAATATCACGTTTTACGAATATGATTAGTCAAGTTGAGTATGTATGATTTCAAAATCACCAGAAGTACCCGATATGGTTATCTGTTCTTGTGTTAGTGCACGGAGGGGGCCTTAAGCCCGTGTACTAGCGGATATTATTTGAGATCTTAAGGCTCTGTCACGGAGGGGGCCTATGGCCCGTGTTCAGATGATCTTAAGATCCACTCTTATGCACGGAGGGGGCCTATGGCATGTGTGTAAGGGTGTATATATAAGGTCTTTGGGACCCACTTTTGTACCCAGAGGGGCTTTGGGCCGGGTACGGAGGTGCTCAGTAGTATACGCGCGTATGACTAGATACAGATTTCAGATGATTTAGTTGGGCACCTTTGGTGTGATTTTCTTATGTACTACAGTTTATCAGTTACGCCACAGATAATTATTCCACGATCTTTATGATTATCCTTAGCATGTATGAATTGATTTAAAATGACAAAAGCTTATGAAATAAATTATGTTTCAGAAATGGTTTATAAAATACTTTTATTTCAGAAATTCCACTCACTGAGTCACAAGCTCATGTTTTTCCCTACCTTTACAGTATAGGAAGAAAATAAGAGTTTCAGCAGCATTGAAGGAGCCTTTGCAGCTCTCGAGGAGCTTTGTAACATTGTCATTTGTAGGAGTTACTTTGGTAAGCTCTTAGGAGACATATTCTAGGAAGATGTATTGGAATATGCATTTATTTTATATAAGTAATATACTTTATCAAGAATGTGTCTGATGATGATGTATTTTGGATCATGTATATATATAGAAGTGGGTTAAGAATTGTAGTTATTAGATTATGTCAATTGTCTTGGTTGGAAGATTTGAAAGTGATATAGTTATTTATGATTGAATGTTTGAGGAATTGTTATTATTTTACAGGTTGGTTAAGTCAATATTATAGGGGAGACTCTGTCAAATTTTTTATTAATACTTATGGGATCAAATTTAATTATAAGGTGAATCTGAAAGTTAAAGAAAAGTCAAGATTGCCTTGGTGGTGGGTCCAACATCTAGTTGGCACCTGCCATCAGCGTACGTCACGTTTCAGGTCCAGTAGGGTGATCTGGGACGGGTCGTGACAGCTGACACATCTGGTAACTTTATCAATTCATGCTTGATCAAATCCCATTCTGTGAAGAACCTTAGATAGAAATTGCTAGTCTACTCTATCATAGGCCTTAGCCATATCCAGTTTTAGGATGACATTCCTCCCTCTCACCTGTCTATTTAATTGGTAAGCAAGTTATTGGGAAAGTAAAATTTTATCAGCTATGTTTCTCCCTCGAGTAAATTCACTTTGATTGGGAGATATAATTTTAGGAATCAGCTTGTTTAATCTGGTAGTCATGATCTTGGTAATGATTTTGTTTAGGACACTGCAAAGGCTAATTGGCATAAGGTCTTTCCATTCCCTAGCCAAGCTCTTTTTGGGAATAAGAATAAGAGAGGTAGATGTGACACCTTTAGGCAAGATTTTGCCTCAAAGAAATCTCTGATAGCATCAGTGAGGTCTCCCTTGATAATATCCCAGCAAGATTGGAAGAAATGTCCTGAGGGATACTAAGTGAGAATTTTTATTTGCCTAGGATGAAGATTGATGTAGATCGAGCTTGTAGTAGATGCATTACTTGTAAAAAGGCTCAGGCTAAGGTTATGCCCCATGGGTTATATACGCCTTTACCCATTCCTAGCGAACCTTGGGTTGGTATTTCCAAGGATTTTGTTTTGAGGTTGCCTAGGACTAAGAAGGGGAGAGACTAGATTTTTGTGGTGGTAAATAGATTTAGTAAGATGGCAGATTTCATATCATGCCACAAAACCGATGATGCTACCAATATAATAGACCTTTTCTTTAAGGAGGTAGTACGTTTATATGGGGTTCCTAAAAGCATTATCTCGAATAGGGATGTTAAGTTCCTTAGTCATTTTTGGAGAGTTTTGTGGAATAAGCTAGGCACTAAACTATTTTTTTCTACAACTTGTCACCCACAAACTAATGGGCAAACCGAGGTAGTTAATAGGGTCATGATTCAATTATTGCGCACTATCATCAATAAAAATCTAAAAAGTTGGGAGGAGTGTTTACCATTCATTGAATTTGCATTTAATAGGGCTACTCATTCTACTACTTCTTGTTCAACTTTTGAAATTGTTTATGGTTTTAATCCACTAACACCGTTGGATTTAATTCCTTTACCTGTTAATGAATGTGGTAGTTTAGATGGAAAGAAGAAGACTGAATTGGTTAAATCACTCTATGAAAAGGTGAGGTTGGAGATTGACAAGAAGAACATGCACTATGCATCTCAAGCAAACAGGGGTAGGAACAACGTTGTATTTGAACTTGGAGATTGGGTTTGGGTACACTTGAGGAAAGAGCGTTTTCCATACCACCGAAAGTCAAAGCTCCAACCACGGGGAGATGGTCCATTCCAAATCCTTGAAAGAATTAATAACAATGCATACAAACTAGACTTACCAGGTGATGTGATCCGGACCAGGCATCGAAGGGCGAATTCGAGCCATCGACAATATGACAATGATCTACGTGGAAAATGGAGCAAGTTCCATGTTGGGATCAAGCCAAGAAGAGGGACGGATCGAGCCGAATCGAGTAAAAGAAATTATTTATGCAGAAATTCCATTACGGCCATAAAAGAAGACCTTCACGGCCGTAACCCATGTATTCACGGCCGTAAATCTTACTATCACGGCCGTAATCAATTGACGAGGAAAAATGAAGATTTGCTGCAGAAAGAGGCTTACGGCCGTAACATTCAAACAGGGACATTTTCACGGCCGTAATAAATTCATCACGGCCGTAACTGATGGTACAGTTTTGATCAGAAAGGTGATTACGGCCGTAAGATATTTTGTCACGGCCGTAAACGAGCTCGGCCAGATTTTCGGGAATATTCAAATATTTTATTTCCTTTTATTATTTTTGGTTATTTTCCTAGTTTAGAATTTTAGTATAATTAGAATTCTATTTTGAGTAAATTAGATGCTAGGTTATTTTGCTTATTTATACGCTTTTTCAATTCATTGTAAAGACAGTTAAGATTGATTTTGAGATTAATATAGTTGAGAGAGTTTTCTCCAATTAAAAGGTTGAGGAGTCCCTTTGTGTTCTTCAAGAACAAATCCGACCTATCAAATATTGTGGAAATATTTGTGGTGTTGTACTTATCAAATATTCGCGAGAATATTTGTGGCGTGTCCGATTAGAATCTTATCAAGGAAATTGACAAGTCCTTGTGGTGTTTCGAAAACCTTGGATCTCGATTCCGCATCGTCAACTTCTTGCGTCGTGAATCTTGGGTCAAGGTCCTATCGTCAATTTTATCTTTCCAGTATTTTAATTCTTGTTATTTTCGTGTCAGATCTGATTTAGATCTTTCCTAGGGTTTTAATTATCGTTATTCCGCGTGTTCGACGAGATTCCCCGACTGGGAACGCGTCATCTGGTATCAGAGCTTGGATCTATTTCAGATTCTTGCGTTTCTTGATTTTTCTTGTGTTCTTCGCGTTCTTCGTGTCAGTCATAAATTTTTCCAGTTTGATCCATAAGAGTTGGTCCCAGAAATTCAAAAGTGTTTTTCTTCTTCGTTTTTCGTCCAAATCCAGTTCCGTTTTTTCTGTCATACTCGTAGTTTAATTCTCTGGCAGATTAACAAAAAAAAAAATTCGAAATTTTCCGAGAATTTTTTTCTAATTTTTTTACCTTTCGTATCTTCCATAAATTCCTTGATTGTTGATCCTTGGTTTGTTCTTGAGTGAAATTTGAAGGGATTAAGTGTGATACACGAGTGAAAATAAACACGAGAGGAATTTTTGTTGTCTTTGAAAGCTAACCATGTCTCGCAGGGAAAAATCTCCATCAACAGGTGACCACAAGAATTTTAAACAGATGGAGGCCATGAAGGTAAAATTTGAGAGATTGATGGCTAGGATGGAAAGAAGGGAAGCAGAACTTGCTCAATGGGAAAAGGAGCAACATCAGGCGGATTCTAGGGCTAGGAGGCATAAGGGGCGTGAAGCCAATTCTAGAGGTGGAGATGGGGGTGATGAAAAGCCATTGAAGTATAAACAGACATCAAAACGGGAGAGTAGTAATCATGTTCATAAAAGGAGGGAGGAACCGACAACCAAAGGTAAAAATAATTCTGATTCCAAGCCTCTCAAGGGTAAAAATGTTAAGTGCTTTAAATGTTTGGAACGGGGTCACATTGCACTTGATTGTCCACTTAAAAAGGTTAGGTGTGATAGTGAAGGGGCTAAAAATGTTGTGGTGGATGAGTCAATTACTGATAGGCATGTTCTTAGCGCTAAGCGTAAGGCGAATGTTTTGGAAAATGTGGATGGGCAAAGGGATAATATTTTTCGCACTAGATGCTTAGTGGATGAAAAAGTTTGTAGCTTGGTGATTGACGGGGGAAGTTGTACTAATGTGGTTAGTACATTGTTGGTGGAAAAATTAGGCTTTCCTTTAACGAAACATCCGACGCCTTATAAATTACAATGGTTGACTGAGTCGGGGGAAGTTAAGGTGAAGAGACAGGCCTTAGTGGCATTTTCTCTCGGTGGGTATTCGGATGAGGTAATTTGTGATGTAGTGCCAATGCAAATTAGTCATATACTGTTGGGGAGACCTTGGCAACATGAAAGGGCTGTACTACATGATGGGTATACGAATAGATACAGCTTGGTAAAAGGGGGGAAAAAGTTTACTCTAATGCCACTATCTCCAACTGACGCCCTGAAAGATCAATTGAAAGTGAAAAGTGAGTTTGAGGGGAAAAATAAGAGAGTTGAGGCCACGACCTCAGAAAAAGGAGAGGGAGTGGAAATTAAAATTAAGAGCGTTGAGGCCACGACCTCAGAAAAAGGAGAGGGAGTGAAAAGTAAAGAAAAGAGGGTTGAGGTTCAAACCTCAGAAAAAGAAGAGACTGGGTGCAAAAAGCAAAAGAAAAGAGAGTCTACCACAAAAATGAGTCTATTTGCACTTACTCACGCTAACAAACCCCTCCCCAGTTCTTTAAATTCTGTTTTACAGGTACCGAAGTCAAACCATGAGCTTAAAACAGGAAAGAAACTTGTTGGCTCAAATGAGCAGCCCAAAATGTTGAAAGCAAGCACGAGGCATAAAAATGATCATCGAGCCCAGGAAAGCAGGAGGAGTTTGAAAAGCCGACCAAAATTGGATTCGAGGTCAAATCCTTTTCAAGAGAGGGAGTATGATGTGATCCGAACCAGGCATCGAAGGGCGAAGTCGAGCCATCGACAATATGACAATGATCTACGTGGAAAACGGAGCAAGTTCCATGTTGGGATCAAGCCAAGAAGAGGGACGGATCGAGCCGAATCGAGTAAAAGAAATTATTTATGCAGAAATTCCATTACGGCCGTAAAAGAAGACCTTCACGGCCGTAACCCATGTATTCACGGCCGTAAATCTTACTATCACGGCCGTAATCAATTGACGAGGAAAAATGAAGATTTGCTGCAGAAAGAGGCTTACGGCCGTAACATTCAAACAGGGACATTTTCACGGTCGTAATAAATTCATCACGGCCGTAACTGATGGTACAGTTTTGATCAGAAAGGTGATTATGGCCGTAAGATATTTTGTCACGGCCGTAAACGAGCTCGGCCAGATTTTCGGGAATATTCAAATATTTTATTTCCTTTTATTATTTTTGGTTATTTTCCTAGTTTAGAATTTTAGTATAATTAGAATTCTATTTTGAGTAAATTAGATGCTAGGTTATTTTGCTTATTTATACGCTTTTTCAATTCATTGTAAAGACAGTTAAGATTGATTTTGAGATTAATATAGTTGAGAGAGTTTTCTCCAATTAAAAGGTTGAGGAGTCCCTTTGTGTTCTTCAAGAACAAATCCGACCTATCAAATATTGTGGAAATATTTGTGGCGTTGTACTTATCAAATATTCGCGAGAATATTTGTGGCGTGTCCGATTAGAATCTTATCAAGGAAATTGACAAGTCCTTGTGGTGTTTCGAAAACCTTGGATCTCGATTCCGCATCGTCAATTTCTTGCGTCGTGAATCTTGGGTCAAGGTCCTATCGTCAATTTTATCTTTCCAGTATTTTAATTCTTATTATTTTCGTGTCAGATCTGATTTAGATCTTTCCTAGGGTTTTAATTATCGTTATTCCGCGTGTTCGACGAGATTCCCCGACTGGGAACGCGTCACCAGGGGAGTATAAGGTTTCAGCTACATTTAATGTGTCTGATCTTTCTTTGTTGATGCAGGTACAGATTCGAGGTCGAATCCTTTCGAAGGGGGAGGGGATGATGTGATCCAGGTCCAGAGCCCAAACACAAGCCCGAGCAATGATCCGTTGATTGTGGAAGTGGGGCCGATGACTCGGTTTAGAGCCAAGAAGATCAAAGAAGTAATGGACAATGTTGTGCAAGAAGCGATGGACAAAACATGTTCTTTGGTAATAAAGAAGCAAGTTTCATCTTGGACCCAAGCCTGGAAGTCAAGTGGATCAACATGATTTAAGTGGATGAAGATTGGATCCAGCTAGACGCCTGCGCGATCGCGCAGTGATAATGGCTTGGTGATCGCGCGACCATAGAAAAATAAAGGCAGAGGTTTTTAGGGTACTCCACGCGAACTTTCAGGACTTCACCACGCGATCGCGCGGTTCAATCGTGGAGGACCTGTTCACAATTTCCGCAGATTTTCAACTTATTTTATTTCTTTTTTCAATTAAGTTGTTTCCTAGTATAATTCTAAGACCAAGTTTCGTCCCTTAACATTATATACGAGTTCTTTATGTTTATTTTTCAATTAGACAACTTTGAGAGATTATTGTAAGGCTATTATGCTTTCAACAACTTATTCTTCATTAAATAAAATTCGAACTTGCGAGTTTATTCTTGTTTGTTCAAGCTTGGGTGAGAATTAATATTATTTATGATCAAGAGATCAATATATCAATTTGATTGTATTGGTTGCTTGATTCAATTGATTTTAATTGGATCCATAAATCATGATTCTTTTGGCGTTCTTAGGTTGAGTCAATCTTTTGTGGGTTGCGTAGTTACAATTGCTACGTGGTTTTCATCATTTCTTCACTACTAAGAATAGTGTTAAAATCACCTTCAACAATCCAAGGTTTATTCATGTTGACAGAAAATTTGGAAAGATCATCCCAAAGATCTCTTCTGAGAGTGACTGAGCATTTAACATATACTACTGACATAAAAATCTCTTTATTCCGCCAAACAAATTTTATGTTGACAAGTTGGTCTTTATCCTCAATAACTTGACATTCCATGTTTTCTTCCCAAAGTATCCAGATTTTGCCATTAAGATTAGAAAAAGTAACCTTCAAAATTTAACTTCTCTTCAAAATTTAACTTCTTGCAGTAATCATGTGCTATATGGACAAGAGTTTCAGCCAAAGCAATAAGGCCAATTTGATGGATCTGCAGTGTTCACTGATATCTCACGATGCGAGATATCCCAGCAAGTATATAGGTCGTGAAGAGTAATGAGTGGACCAATGAGTCCGGATTATCGTTCCCTCAGAGACTATTTACTAAGTACCTAAATATTTTAATTCTTACCCTTATTTGAACAGATGAATATGATTGATTGTTTAAACTAAAATTGAAGAATTAAACTAAATAATTAAAAATTTGCAGAATTGAGATTTCGAAATTGCTTTTGGAATCCCGATTTCACATACCCAATTATATTAACTCCAATTCCAGTTTTATTTTCTAAATATACATTCGGTCGAATTCACTAATTTAAACTGAAATTCCTCTCTCATGTTTAAATCAATCTTACCTAAATAAGTCAACCATGTATCTCTACAGAGGGTCCGAATATTCCTTATCTAGATGCATAACACACAAGAATTTACACACGACCGCAATAATAACAAGAATATATCTCTATCTCTTGTTCAATTACCGAATTTATTACCTAGATCTATGTTATTAACTCACCTCTCGGATTATGAAAATAACACATTGAATCATGAATTAGTGGCCAGTTAACTCATGCATTAAACACAATAATAAATCAACACATGCAATGAATCGTTAAAACAAAGGAATATGGAATTAAAATAATCAACTAGACTACATCGTTCATCCCAACATTAAGATTAGTTACACATCATGAATAAAGAACAAAAACGATAAAAATAATAATAACACATAATGGAATTTATAAAATTAACAACAAGAAAAAAAATCTTGCACCAAGAGTTGAATTCCCGTGTTAATCTTCTAATCTCCACACCTTTTGTCTTGCTTGAATCTTCCAATTAAATGATGTTAAATCGCCAAGAAACTTTGTTAGGAGGCTGAGCAAAAGTCCCCCTATCGTGCCCTCAATGCTGTATATATAACTTAGGGCGAAAACAAGCCAAAATTATGTCAAACCCGCGCAAAACGGCCCAAGATTGGCCCAGTCGAAAACCCACGCGATCGCGTGGTTTTGAATCCAGTGATCGAGTGGAATAGCCTTTTTAACACTTTTGAAAATTTACGCACAAGGGGTGATCGCTCCTAGGTTAAGGTGGCAATCGCGTGGTATAGCCTTTTTTGGCGAATCCCCATCTTTTCTTTGCCTTTCAAGTTGTCCCTGAGTTTTATTTGCGCAGTGCGTCCTCAACTTCTGATTTGATCAATTTGACCCCTAAACTTCTGATTCTCTTCAATTGAGCCCTTTCTTCTTTGAATTTCTTCAATTTAGCCTTCAATCTTTTGACTTCTTCAAAGTTAAGACCAATTTCTTTCCAACTGTATTTAACTTGACCTTTATTTTTCGCAATTGCTTCATTTTCTCTCTTTTTGGATAAAATCTGAAATAGCAACAAATAAACACAATTTAGGTAGAATTTATTCTAAAACCACAATGAAATATCCTAGTTTTGACATATACATAAGTGTATAAAATACACTTATCAAATACCCCAAAACTAGAATCATTGTTCGTCCTTGAAGTAACCACTGTTAGGCATCCATTGGTCTGAATTTCCTTCCCAATTCAATAATGTTTCATCTTCCTTGTTACCTTCAATAGTATTCTGAACTGAGATACCTGCAGGAATCAGACCCATATCCATTGAGTTGTGATTATTCTCCTCTTAATGTTTGTTGGCTTTTCCTTTCATTTTAACTTTTTCATTAGCAAGTTTTATAATATCATTATTATTATGATTTCCCTCCATTAGTTTTGAAGGTTCACCTTTTTCAAAACTCTACAAATTTTCCACCTGGTTAGAATCAACATATTTGCCAATTCTTATTCAATTCAATCTAGGCCTTGTTATATATCCATTTCTACATAGATCCTTGCCAGATTTGAACATGTTTTCTTTGTTGTGTGATCATCTCATTTCAGAGGTTTTCCAAAAATCTTAGGTATAGAAAACAATATAGCTTTATCATAAAAAACCAAAGGTAGATTCAACAGATTTATCTGTACGGGAACTATTGGAGATTCCTTTTGGGGATCGAAATCATAAGTATATTTGACGATTCGCATGGGGGCTCCACAAATATACCACACAGATTTAGAGAAAATACGACAATAGTCTTCTTCTTTCGAAAAATTGAGGATCACATTTTTACCATCAAGGTTACCCATCAAAACCTCACCAACAAGATCGAAAGAGTTCATAACTTGCTGAATCAGGCTAATAGCTGGTTTAGAGTATGAGAATTTACCTACCGCTACCAGTCCAAATTGGAACCATTTGGATAGACACATGAATTTCTTCTTTTGACACTAGATTGGATGACTCATTTTTGTAGATGGACACTTCCCTAACCTCAACAATCTCAGATCTGAGTTCCATAGCGACTTCATGGAAGGTTTTTTCTAGAGCAGAAGAAACTTTCTTTTTACCAACCGTGTCTGCGTAAGATTTATGATGAACAGGGGGAATCCCCTCCTCTACCATGGTATACTCCCAGAAAAGGAATTTACATAGATCCTGTATAATCGAAGAATATACTGGAAATGAGGTCCAATTCAGCTCAGATTAACAAGAAACACTGCAACCCAGTACGAATCCGAGAATCAATCAGCAACCGATCACCAGAAATTTGAAAAATCGTTACTGTGTGAAATTGCACTCTTACTATGTGTATTATGGCGGAAGCTGACCGTTTCACAGTTGCCATATCCTTCTGGAACTAGAATTTAATAATAACTAATATCAGCACGGAAGAATAATATAAAATAATTTTACTGTAAATATCATTACAAAATAAGAAAAAAACTGAACACATAATTTATTTTAATTAATATCGACTCTCAACGAATGCTCAAAATAAAAATAAATTACAATTCTCATCAATTTTGGAAAACTTCTTTAAATAACACATTGTTTGTACAATTTGTAGTTGCTCACACCCGTGTAATACACGAAAGTTGCTATAGACAAACATATTTAAACAATTGCTCAAATTTAAATTAAATAATGCAATTTTTCAAATATACGTTATATATAATAAATAAAAAATTTCCTCCAAATATTTTTGAATAACGTGATTAGAAATAATAACCCTCAAAATATTATAATTTACATAAAATAAAATAATTGTTATAAATTAAATATATGTGGTCTTATATATAAATAAATGTAAATATTGACGATGTACGAAAGTGAAAATCAACCTCAAGATTTATGGTGCACAAATGTGGAATTCAACTCAAGAGATCATTCGCATGATTAATAATTTTAATTATTAAATGCGATGCATTTAATTGGTTCAATTAAATGCATATTTAATTATATGTGTCAATAAAAAAATTACTAATGAAAATATAAATAAAATATATATAGTGAGTTTTTTTTTGTCTATATATGTTAATAAAATTAAGAAATAAAGTTTCACCATTTTTTACGATATATAATTATTTTTTTAATATTTTAATAAAATTATAAACCGTCGAATTATTTTATCACTTTACGGGAAAACATGTCATGAATTAAGTTTAATTATATGTCAATAAAAAAATTATTAATGAAAATATAAATAAAATATATATAGTGAGTCTTTTTGTCTATATATAATATATCTATATCTATATAGACAATTTCTAAAAGTAGCTTAAAGTGAAACATTTTTTGACGTTTTACCCTTAATGTTAATTAATGAATAATTATTTTAATATTATTTTTCTTTCATTTTATCAATATTGCCATTAATTCCAAAACACTCACAATCTAAACTTTTTACTTTTTTTTAAAAGTCTTTCAAGTAAAACCTAAAACTTTCAATTTTTATTTTTCGTTGATTTATTTCAAATTATTATTTATTCTCATTAAACACAAATACAATTATATTAATACATTATCATAAAGGAAATAGTGAAAAAAGTCTCGTTATAATTTTTTTCATGAAACTGAAACTCTCATTCTTAATTAAATATTAATATATTTTCATTATTAAGGAAATTGTGAGAAATATGAATAAAATATTTTTTGAATTATATTTTTAATATTCTATTACTTTTACTTTGTCAACAATGTCGTTAATTAAATAAAAATATCTACGGCCATCATTCTATAACCAAAATCACATGCATTATAACATTCAACCTAATACATTTACATAGTTATATATAACTTCTAATTACTAATTTTCATTAGCAAGTTTACAATTCCAAGAATCCTTAATATTCATGTACGTTTTTACACTAAAATGAATTCAATACAACATATACTATAACACAATATAGTTCATTATAAATTCAAAAGAGGTTAAAAGTCTAACATCATATTTTGTTGAAATTTTTTGAGACATCACATGTTTTGCTAAACTTTTTTGAGATATCATTTCTCTCAAATTTGATTTTTAATAAATAGAATGGTTTTGTCCACAAATTAAAATATAAATCATATGTTTATATGAAATCTGATCGTATAAGGCGAAGATTGAAGTAGAAAAATTTCTAATATTTGTATATATTCCATTGAAACCTATATTTACATATGGAAATTTCAAAACTTATTTTGAATTTTTATTAATGAATATGTGATATTTCTCATTATACTTGTCTATCTTTATTTTAATAAATTTTTGATATTAAACAAATATGTTGTCTTTTTAATACTTATAAGGTACAAGATTCTGGCTACACTATTTTGGGTCACGATTGAAAATTTCACTCACACGCTTCAGAAAGGGAAAACGTATTGACTTTATCATGAAAAAATTAGACCAATAGTAATTACACATTTCCAAATGTGCATGCTTAAATCAAAATCAACTTCACGACAAACAGCAAAATTGAAAAGATTGAAGAAGAGATCTCACTGAAATTATCAAATTTATGCATTGTTAAATTCTCACAAGTCCCAAACTTTGTTATAGACGAAAAACACTTGGTATTAAATTTTCATTGTCGTTTTTTGTTCTTTTTATAATATTTAAAATATTATATAAATAAAATCTATAATTTATTCCCAAATATTATCGACATTTTTCTCAACTTGAAGCTCATATTTGAGTTCATCAAATAAGTGATCAATCTCAGAAACTTTTTTTAAATGTAAAAAATTATTTGATTTTGTTTATTCTATTTGTCTTGCATTTTTTGCTAATTTTCTTCAAAAAAACTTGAAATTTTTGCCAGACAGAATTTTTAAATACGGATAATTAACGTGCAAAGCACGTTTAGACAACTAGTGTTAATGAAATTAAAAACAATGTTTCACCATTTTTTATAGCATACAATTATTTTTTTTAATATTTTAATAAAATTGAAAATCGTTGATTTGTTTTATCTCTTTACGGGAAAACAGGTCATGAATTAAGTGTTTTACAGATTGTACCGTGAACACATCAACTCAATTTCTGGAATTAACATTCAATAAATGAAATTTTCTTTTTTAAAAAAACTTTTGAACTACAAAATTAGGTTCATATAATACATATGCAAAACTCAACTTACTTATTCTCTTTAAGATCGATGCTTTTCTTTTCGTATATTGTTCTTCATCATATTTTTCCCAAAAAGAGATATAGGATAGACTCTTTTTGGTATAATTTGATTTTTTAAGCATTAATTATTAATGTTTTCCTAAAAAAATAATCATTAGTTTTAATAAATACTATTACATTAATTGATTCTTCTTTCTTCATACTAACAATTTCTTTATTCATATTGTTACATTATTATTATTATAATAAAAATTACCAATCGATCAATTGTTTAATAGAAATTATATGAACTAATTCTTAAAATATGTAATATATTTTTGCATATTTTAGTTATTTAAATTTATAATGAATAATAGAAAAATGAACGAAATCAGTAAATAAATAAAAATAATGTGAAATTGATGAATGAATTGAAGAAGTTTTAAGTTTGTAAAATTAACCCAACTTAATTGGATTTGCCTTAAAAATTCATATAGTCATTATTTAATTTAATTTGATGAGAATAAATCAGAACAAAAATTAATCATCTATGACTAAAATGAATTTAGTTAACTAATTATAGATAATATTATAGGACTTAAATGATATAATTTAAAATGAATTAGATGTTGAGGAAGAAAATATAAAATAAAACTTTACCTTTAATTTTTGATATGATTTTAAAGATAATATATTTACAATTTGCTCTCACTTTTTAGATTGCATTAAACTTCTCACCGTAGTCTTTAATTTGACACACATATTACATATTTTTCGATTTCAAATTAATACAATAATTATTAAAAGAATAATAAAAAATAACATTTTGATATTATTAATAGCATAATACGGATGCCAATGCAATTAATAACACATGTAAAATAATAATTGTTAAAATATTTAATATACTTTTTTTAGCAAAAAATTTCCAAATTTAGAAAAAAAATTGGCGGGATACTATGTGTATAATTTAGTGACGACTATTCTACTTTTATATTAAGACTAGTATTACACCCTTGCGTTGCAGGGAGAACAATATTGTTGGAACCATGAATATTAATTTGCACAGTCCCAACCAGGCCTAAGTGAGGTAACCAATTGATAATGGGTGTAGTAGCTCACTTAGGTTATATGGTGGTTTATTTCCTTCCTCACAATCGATGTGAGATTGTTTGCATTTCGAAGACTCTCTCCCTCAAACAAGGCCCACGATGTAAACCTGGCTCATCTGGTCTCTCTCAAGATAAATCTCATCACATCTCTTCATACCCAGGGAGATCATCATTCACCGAGATAATCCACTATAGTCGTTGCACACTATGTTACCATGAATCTTCCATCTTGTGAGAAATCATTGGAATTCTTCATCTTGAGGCTCGTCATCTCGATTCATATTCTCTTGTTAGGGAGTCACGTTTATCCACTCGATCGTACGTCCATCAGACAATCTTTTCTGCTCTGATACCACTTGAAAGGAACCTGCCGTTTGGCACCAAAGATGCTCGCACAAGGGCCAGCCTTCCCCAAAAAAGGGGACAGCTAGCGATGATATATGTACAACAGAACTCTGGGAAGGGGCATTTTTTAGACTAAAATGCTTAACATTCCATTCGTATTGTCCAAATGGAACATTGAATGCAGTTTTGTATCTATCTTCTTCTTTGACTTGAATCTGCCAGAAATCAGATTTCATACCAAATTTTGAGAAGATAACTGCTTTGAAAAGTCGATTGAGGAGATCTTTCTTTTGAGGAAGCGAATATCTTATCCATTGAAAAGCAAAATTGAGAAGCTTGTAATTGATTACAAGTTGATAAGTGTGAGTTTTACACACTTATTGTGCTTTTAAATAGACAATTTAATTGACAAATTGAGCAAATATCTACTTATATATGGTGTTTATATTGTACAATTAGGTACAACCTCAATTGGAAAGCAAATGGACAAGATTGTAGTGCAATCAGGCTAAAAGATGAGCAAATTTGATGTCCAATGACCTAATCGAAAGAAATCAAAAGTTCGGGGACTCAATTGCAATATCTCAGAAAGATGGAGGACCTACTTTGCAAATATTGCAAGGGAATATTTGTAATAAAAGTCAAAATGCGAGGACTAAATTGAAGAAGACCAGAAGATGGAGGACCAAATTGCAATCATGGAAGAACAAAGCTGCAGGTGAAGCATGCGATCGCGTGGTTCAACCATGTCGCGTTCGCGAAGTCAGGCGATAACCCAACCCGAGAGTTTTCATCACAACCACGCGACTGCGAGGCATTCAGCCACGCGATCTCGTGGTCAAAAAATTGAGTAATAATCTGGGCCGACCCGGTGCAACCCGGTTCGGCCCAAATGCTGTTGTTCACGGATCCACGCGAAAATAGGGTATTTTTGCTAGTTTTTGCTCATAACTCACCACACCAAACCCTAGCCTCTCTTCTTCTCTCTTTTCTTCTTCTTTCTTTTTCTTTTCTTTTCTTTGTTTTTGTTTTGGTTGTAAAATTAGTTTGTAGTTTAGTTGTGTTTCTAAGTTACTAGCACCATTTGGATCAAAGGAGCAAGAAGTCAAGTGGAAATACAAATCAAAGTTCAAGAAATTTTGGGGCAAAAATCAAGGGAAGTGATTTATTTCATTATCTTGTCTTTTTAATCTTTGATTTCTATATTTTGTGATGTATTTTTGTAAACCTCAACTTTTGTGCAATATTTATAAAATGGGCTAGTTATTTTATGTTGGGATGATTGCTGTAGCTTAACTTAGTTTAAGTAATTTTAATGTTTGTTTATTAATGTTGAGCTTATTTCATGTGTGTTTGTTATTGAGATTATTCCATGTGTTTGATTGATCACCAAATAAGTGTTTTGTGAAGTGTATGATAATCGAGAGATATTATGCATTTTAGACCAAATAACAAACGCTCTAGGTTCTTGTTAAGGATAGAGATATACCTTAAACCCTAGATGATCCATTGAGCTATTTTCACAAAGAGTTAATGCAATTGATTGGGCCTTAATCGACATAGAGATATAGTAGGTTAGACCAATTGATTAGGGTTAATTTCACTCGAGAGAGGTAATTAGCTAAGCTTGGAAAATCGGGTCTAACATTGTAAATGAGTAATTTATTAATTTGCATGTGTTGAGAAATTACTTAAGCGAGAGTTAAGTGAAATCATGAATCCCAACTATTTTATCTTTCATTTTCCTTATTTTAATTTGGTTTAAAATTATTTTCTTTAATTTAGAATTTACAAAAATCCAACTTTTAATTGTGTGTTTCTTCTTGTTGTTAGAATTGAATTAATTAAAGTTGTATAATCTACAGTAAACATTCCTCGTGGGATCGACAATCCGGACTCAAAAAGTTCACTTTATTACTTGTACGCGATCCTTGCGGTACACTATTTTGAGCGAACACAAGTCTTGGAGCACCACGCTCAATTTCTGCTTGATTGAGGACATAAAACGCAGAACAACTCCTTGGAGATTTACTAGGACGAATGAGTCCTTTCTCCAAGTAAATCATGGATTTTCTTGGTACAATAATCAAGGAGTTCTTTGTTCATTTGAATGGGTCTTGATTTAGTTGGAATTGTTGATTCATGAAAATCAGAATTATATGGAAGAGAAACAATATGCTTTTTTCTATTCCAAAATACATTAGGAATAGTAGAACATACTTCGGTTTCGAATTTTGAAGGAATTGAGAAATTTTTTCTTTCTTTGAAGAATTCTGAAGTTGATCAGAAATTCGCTGAAATTTGATTTCTTCTTTGAGAAAATGAACATGTTTTTTGAAATTAATATAATTAATAATTTGAGAAATTGACCCTTGTTTGAGAGCATTAACATCTTTGAAAGGAGGATTTGTGAATTTGAAAAACAATTCTTGTTCAAAAATATTTGTAAGACATTTTTCGTTAGCTTGAAATTGATAAATTTGAACAATGAAAAGAGTACCTAGAATAACTTCTTGATCCAAGTCCTTAACCAAATAGAAAATATTTTTGAAACAAATATTTGAATTGCAAACATGAGCTTTTGAAACTTTATATTGAATGTTCAATTTTTTACCACTAGCACCATAAAGACGCTCACTAGTTTTTTCAAAATATTTTGTAGGGATTAATCCTTCACTGATACAATTTTGATCAGCTCCAGAATCAATTATGACTCTAGTTGTTAATTTGAAATTTTTATCAACGATAATTGTTATTTGACAATACCATTTTTGAAGTTGAATACGATTAATAACATTGATTTTTTCTTCATCGGTTTGAGAAAAATCAGAGTCATTAAAACGTTCAGGGTGATCAAATTTTTCAATGTATTTTCGCTATTTGACAGAGCTAGAATCAGATTCATCTGAAGAGGAAGAAGAAGATGAAGCATTTTGAAAATTTGAAGAACTATTTTTGAAAAGATTTAACTCAAGTTTGATATCTTTAACTTGACGTTCAAGATGAGAAATTTGAGTTTTCATTTCTTTGACTTCTGATTTTAAATCAGAACTTGAGGATTTTGATGCAGCTTCTTGATTAAACTTTTTTTAGTAGCTCTTTCATACTAAATGGTTTAGGATAAGTTTTTGAAGATGAAGGAAAAAGTGAAGAGAACTTTTTCTTTAATTGAGGGTTTTCAATTTTCTCAACTATTTCTTGAATAAGTTATTCTTCTTTGGTTAAAACATTTATAGTCTTGCAACTACAAACTTCTTTACCTTCGTAATTTTGAGACGAGGAGGAAGAATTAGTTTTATTATCAGAATCTTCTTGATACAGATACACTTGTTCTAATTCTGAGTCAGAATTTCTTCTGAACTGGAATTGAGTAGATTGAGAAGTTCAAATTTGATATCTTCATCAATTTGAAGATTACTAATCTTTCCCTTCATTGGACATTTATTTGAATAATGTCTAGTTTGATGACATTTGTAACAAGTGACTTTAGAAGTATTTTGAAATTTCTTTGGTTTTGATTGAGATTTTCGACGAAAAGCTTTCTTAGTAAATTTTTGAAATTGTGGAGGAGAGTTTGAAAATTTATTTGATTTTTGAAATTTTCTTTTTATAAGAAAAGAAGGAAAAAAATTTCTTTTGACTTTTGAGGATGGAGGAGCAATTTTTTCAAATCCATATTGCTCGCAGAATGATGCTAACTCATTTCTACTCCCATATCTTTCAGATTTGAGCTTAACGTTGAGTTTGATATCATTGCAAAGAGTAAGTCCTTCCTTATTAATGAAATTAATAATTTCACCATAAGTAAGAGTATCATAAGGAATTGAGTCAAAATTTTGAGATTTTATTGAATTGCGAACTTTTTCTGCAAAAAGTTTCGAAAGTTCAGAAAGAAATCTTTCTTTCCAAAAATCTTGATTGCAGTCTTCGCGGAGCATAACTCTAGAAATGAAAATATCCTTATACCATCTAAAGTCATGTAATTTTGGGCAAGTTAGATTCATCAGAATTTCTGATGATCTATCTTGAAAGAAAGTTGGAGTCCCAACAAAATGTTTGATGATGGAGAAAACAGGAGTCATGAAACAATCATGAATAACTTGTCCATTTTCGATTTTAGTGGCGTGAAGGACTTCATTTCTTTTATATATGTATATATATAAGATTAAGATTAAGAAAAGATGTCGTCTTTAGGAGTAACAACAAATTATTTATAGCAAGTAGATCTTTGATTAATATTTTTCTGGAATATTAATATACCGCCGTACTACTTCAGGAGCAATAATATATTAAATCTAATGAACTATGTTATTAATGAACAAGTAACATAATAAATCAAAATATTTATCGTAAAATAAAGTTGTTATTCTTCCGAAGTAACAAAAATGTATTTTTCTAGAATATCAAATTAATAATATAACTCATAATATTGGGCTCTTCAAGAGCAAATTATATTCCGTTAAAATATTTAATATGAAATAAAATTATGATTCTTCAAAAATAATTAGTCAATATTCTTCTAGAATATTGGGAAATTATCATTTATGCTCTTCTAGAATAAATAATATTCTTCTGAAATATTAATTATAATATTGTACTACTTCAGGGGTAATAACAAATTATTTATAATAGTTAATTTTATGATTATAAGTATTTTAATTATCTGTTGTGCTACTTCAGGGGCAACTGTAGACATTAAAAATATTTATAAATATTAATTGGATTTGATCAATTTAATTTTGTTTTAACCCAATTAAGTCCATTAACTAAAGTCCACTAAAGCCCACCAAAAAGAAGCCCATGGATGAGGCCCATCATACTTTTCAAAAAAAAAAAAAAAACCTAATCATTTTATTTATTTAAATATTTAAATAATAAAGGTGGTTACAATTCTCTTTATAAATAGGACCATTGGTCCATGAAAAAAAAAGAAGGAGAAAAGAAAAGAAAAGAAAATTGCAGGTGGAGAATACAAAAATTCTCTCAAACTTCAAGCCAAGTCCAAAATCCAAGAAGATCAAAATCTTCTTCAAATCAAGCAAGTTCAAATCAATTTCAAGAAGATCAAAGCCTTCTTCAAATCAAAGCAAGTCAATCCGAAGTGCAAATCCAAAGTTCAAATCCAAGTCTCAAATTCCAAGTGACAAACAAGCAATCTCTCAACAAATCAAAATTTCCAGCAAATTCAGAAGTCCAGGAATCAAGCCACGTGGCCCCTTGTCTTCAAATACGCAGATCGTTAATCAGAGGATTTTGCAATTTTTGCATTTACAAGAGCTGTCCACTTGTATTTTCTTAAATTCAATTTGTAACAATTTCAGTATTTTTAGTAATACTTCGAAATTCGTTGTACAAATTTCTTGGCACGCCCAGTGGGACTCTCTTGCCTCTCAACTTCCGTTCTGCAAAATTTTCAAGTTTCAACAAATACATCAGACATGGCAAGCGAAAAAGCGAAGGAAACTGTGACCTATCTTGAAGAAACACTAGCTGAACTTTTCCATGTGACCAGAGAGCCCAAACAAAATCTGGAAAAACTCATCTGGTTACACCATTAAGGAAGTTCTCCAAAAAGGGAAAAATGAAAATTTCTTTCAAGAAGCAGGGCTCACGTTCGTCAGAAAAGAACTTGGTGAAAAGTCCTTGTTCTGGTTCTATCTCCAGTGGCAGGTCTGTGTCTGGATCAACTCATGCTACTTCCCCGCGAAAATGGGGAGACTATACCGCTTCTGAAGAATCAATCGAGCCGGTGATGGTAACAGAAATGTCACCAGACACTGATGATCGAGTTCAACAAATGGCAGTCTCCATTGAAAAGTTGACAAAGTCTTTGGAGGAAAAAGATGCACAAATCTCCGCTCTCATGCATCGACTGGAGTTACAAAGCCCTTTGAAAAAGGACAACCCAGAAAATGCAAGCTCTTCCAAAGTTAAAGATCCTGAAATCCAAGAGTACCAACAGAAGCAAGATGTGCATGACCGTACTGTTGTGCAAAATGTGTTTCGTGACACCACTCAACTCTCTGTTGGCTCTTTGTCCGTCCAACAACTTCAACATATGATCACTGACACCATCCGTGCTCAATACGGTTGCTCACCGCAATCTTCATTGGTTTATGCCAAACCATATAGTCGTCGAATCGACGAGATGAGAATGCCTCTTGGCTACCAACAACCGAAATTTCAGTATTTTGATGGAAAGGGAAACCCGAAACAACATTTAGCTCATTTCATTGAAACATGTAACAATGCTGGCACATACAATGATACCATGGTAAAGCAGTTTGTACGCTCCCTCAAAGGTGCTGCATTTGAATGGTATACAGACTTGACAGCCGGGTCAATTGACAGTTCGGATCAGCTCGAACGTGAATTTCTCACACGCTTCTATAGCACCAGACGGACCGTCAGCCTTCCAGAACTTGCCAGAACTAAGCAAAATAAGGAGGAACCAGTTGTTGAATACATTGAACGCTGGAGAAATCTTGTCCTTAATTGCAATGAATGTATTAGCGAAGCATCCTCTATCGACATGTGTGTGTAAGGCATGCATTGGGGACTCCTTTATAATCTCCAAGCAAATATGCCTCACTCTTTTGAAGAGTTGGCCACACGTGCTCATGATTTAGAAATTCAAATTACAAGGCATGGAAGTTACTTGCCAAGCGACCAGCGTGACAAAAAAGATCCCAAGAAGGAAGTAAAAAAGGACAGTAAGCCAGGTAAGTTGAAAGAATCTCTGGCCATATCTACCGATCCTGCAAAAATCACTTTTCAGAAATCAAGTTCAAATCCAAATCTAAATTCAAAGCCAAAGCAGGAGTTCAGGCCTAACAAGGCACAAGCACAAAAGAAAGGTCTTCTAAGTTTGAAAGAACTTGAAGAAAAGGAGTATCCATTCTCAGACTCCGAAGTTTCTGGAATTTTAGATCAACTCCTTGAACAACGAATAATCGAACTTCCAACATCGAAGAGGCTAGTCAAGTTGATCATCCTAAGTACTACAGGTTCCACAGAATAATCAGTCATCCGGTGGAGAGATGTTTCGTGTTGAAAGATCTTATTGTTCGCTTGGACAAAGAAAATAAGATCAAGCTCGAAACTGGTGAAAATCCAACAGCTGCTTGTTCGATGATTTCCTTTAGGTCATTCGATCCAATCCCTGTTGCAAATAAAGAGCAGTTTTCCGCTATTGCATATGATATGGACAAGTTCTCGCCTGGGGTAACGTAGTTTGGACCTCAACTTCCAAAATGAGCTATTCTGGTAGAGTTCGAGGTAGACGGAGAAGTCACCATCACATACATATATCCAGAAATGGATAAACCACATGCTCCCAACCGTCCAACATTTTATGAAATCATGACGGATGACTTGGATGTTTGGGATTCCGATTCGGAATCTGAAGATGAAATTGGTGATGGTTGGTCCACATTCATAAGCAAGAAGGAGAAATATCAGACACCCAACAAAACAGGTAAAATACCATCTTTGATATCTCTTGCAGGACCAACACTGGCGGCATTGAGTATGGAAATTTCTCCTATTGAAGAAACACCTTCAGAAGAAAGTGATATGCCATGGACTCTCGTGAAAAGACGACACCGAAAAGCTCAACAACTACCAAATCCTGATATACGTGATGAACAATCAAGGCTAAGAAGGAGGCCAAGAAACAGTAAGAAGAAGTCCAAAGCTAAGACAAGTTCACCTCCTAGACCCATAACTTTGGGAGAGTATTTTCCTCAGGATTTCTTTGACAAAGAATGTTTCACTTCTAACGTCATCGGTCTGGATGGAGAAAGTAAATCAAAGAATGTTGCAGGAGAGAGTTCGAAGACGAAGAAAGTAATATCACGTCTCAATAATATCTCTTCAAACACAAGTTTTTCGGAGGCTCTAGATCTACCTTTCGATGATAGGATGGCTTTGATCACGGCATTGATTGATCCAGAAGCTTATCAAGGGATAGTGTTGGAACCAATTACTTCTACAACTTACCAAGACTGTATGGCCACAATCACATTCAATGACGATGACTTACAGCTGGGATCTCGTTTGCATAACAGGCCTCTATATGTCTGTGGTTATATCCGGGAGTGCAAAATACATCGGATAATGATTGATTGTGGTTCAGCTGTTAACATTATGTCAATAAATACTATGAAGAAAATTGGAGTAAAGATTGGAGATCTGTCCAAAAGCAACATCATGATTCAGGGATTCAATCAGAGAGGTCAAGGAGTCATTGGCATGATACGCTAGAAGCTACAAATTGTAGACTTAGTTTCCATAACTCTCTTCCATGTCATTGATGCCAAAACATCTTATGAATTAATTCTTGGACGTGTCTGGCTGCATGAAACAGGAGTGGTACCCTCAACTTGGCATCAATGTTTTAAGTATAGCCGAGATGGAGAAGTCAAATGCGTGGTAGCTGAGACCAAGCCCTTCCTGAAAGAAGAAGCTTACTTCGCAGACGCCAAGTTTTACCTTGAAGATGAAGAATCCCATTCTGCAGGGTTATCTACAGCGGGGTTTGAAATGGAAAGTGTTAATCAGAAAGTTGTAGTTCCACCACATCAACTTATGACAGGTAAATCAAAACTTACTTGTGAAAGGTCTTCTAGAGGTAAACAGCCTCAGGAAACTTCAAAAAGTGTTGAGTTATCGAGGAAATAATTGAATTTTCCGATACATAACATTACAAAACTAGCTATACCACATCAACTTATGAAAGTTACAAAGGTCGGTGAAGCTTCAACATCTATTCCAAGTATATCAAGACTCCGTATCTCTGATTCACCTGAACAGAACTTGACACATGCAAAAGGAGTTGACGAAATGAAGAGAACTTTCAAGGGATGTTACAATCCGAGAGTCAATAAATTGTTTGAAAATGCTGTGTTTGGAAGAGGAGAACCTCGAAAATTAGGTGATCTTGATGCAGTACTTGCAGGTGGACGTGTCCCATCAGGTTTGGATGGATCAATCATATCACAACCAAAATATGGCTTGGGATATAATCCAAATCAACCAAAACAGATTAAAGTTAAGAAGGTCTCCTCAAACCCAATCATGATTCAAATATGTGAGATTCCTGAAGAAAAATCCGAAGAGTCGAGACCTTCCGTATTTGACCGAATTCAAGGTGAAAACGTCAGAGTTTCGGTATTCGAAAGGCTAAAGGGAGAATCTTCAACAACTACTGAATCAAAAGACAAAGTCTCAGTCTTCCAGAGTTTAAGCAGCAATGACCCCATATCTGCTCAAGTTGATGAAAAACCTCGGACTTTTATAGAATCGTCTCAAAGGCAATCTGCCTTCTCTCGACTTGGAGTTAAGAATTCAGATATGAGTTTAAAGACTCAACGTTCCAGGAGAAGGCACAAAACTAGAAAGACTTCCAAGCTTCAAAAGAATGATGGAAATGAAGAAAAAGTATCAATAAATCACATTGCTTTTGAAGAAGTTGGTAACCCAGAATCTGAGGTTGAAGACCCAAACACATCAGATGAACCTGAACCAGCTCCGCCAACATTTGAAGAAGGGGGGCAAGCTACTGTGGACGATTTGAAACAGTTGAACTTGGGAACAGAAGAGGAGCCGAGGCCAATCTATGTCAGTGCCCTTCTGAGTCCAAAAGAAGAATCTGAGTATTTCAACATGCTACAAGAATACAAGGATGTGTTTGCATGGTCGTACAAAGAAATGTCAGGGATGGATCCTAAAGTTGCTGTGCATCATCTTGCAGTAAAGCATGGAGTTCGTCCTATCAAGCAACCTCAGAGAAGATTTCGGCCAGAATTGATTCCCCAAATTGAAGTAGAAATCAACAAACTCATTGAAGCTAGGTTCATACGTGAAGTCAAGTATCCGACTTGGATTGCTAACATTGTTCCTGTCAGAAAGAAGAATGGACAGTTACGAGTTTGTGTTGACTTTCGAGACCTAAATCAAGCTTGCCCTAAAGATGATTTTTCACTTCCAATAACAGAGTTAATGGTGGATGCAACAACTGGATACGAGGTTCTTTCTTTCATGGATGGATCTTCTGGGTACAATCAAATCAGAATGAATCCTAAAGATGAAGAGCTTACAGCATTCCGCACACCTAAGGGGATATACTATTATAAGGTCATGACTTTTGAATTGAAAAATGCCGGGGCAACTTATCAACGGGTAATGCAAAAGGTTTTTGATGACATGATGCATGAGAAAGTTGAATGTTATGTGGATGACCTTGTTGTCAAGACAAAAAGACGAGACGATCATCTACAAGATTTACAAGATGTTTTCAAGAGACTCCGGCGCTATCAGTTGAAAATGAATCCATTAAAGTGTGCATTTGGGGTCACTTCTGGAAAGTTTCTTGGCTTCATAATCCGACATCGAGGCATTGAGATAGACCAATCAAAAATTGATGTCATAATTAACATGCGTGAACCCAGCAATTTACATGAACTAAAAAGTCTTCAAGGAAGGTTAGCATATATTCGAAAATTTATTTCTAATCTTGCTGGTCGTTGTCACCCATTCAACAGGTTGGTAAAGAAAGATGTACCATTTGAGTGGAACGATGCATGTCGTGATGCTTTTCAAAGTATTAAGAAATATCTATCTCACCCACCAGTGCTTACAGCTCCAACTCCTGGAAAGCCATTGACTCTCTATGTTGCAGCGCAAGAATATTCTCTAGGTGCTCTTCTTGTCCAAAACAATGATGAAGGAAAGGAGAATGCGCTCTATTACCTGAGTCGGACATTAGTAGGTGCTGAACTGAAATACTCACCAATTGAGAAGATGTGTTTGGCATTAATATTTGCAGCTAAGAAATTGAGGCATTATATGTTAGCACACACAATCAATCTAGTCTCAAGGGTGGATCTAGTAAAGTACATAATGTCAAGGCCTATTCTTTCTGGAAGGATAGGAAAATGGGCACTTCTATTATCGGAGTTCGACATCAACTTTATTCCTCAAAAGGTTGTTAAAGGACAAACATTAGCAGATTTTCTCGCTGATCATCCAATTCCGGCAGAATGGGAGCTCTCTGAAGACCTTCCGGATGAAGAAGTCTTTTACACTGAAGTTGTACCTTCATGGAGGCTATTTTTTGACGGGGCAGCTCGAAAGTACGGTGCTGGAGCAGGAGTCGTATTTGTCACTCCCCATGATCAAGTTATGCCATATGCCTTTGCTTTGACAGAAAAGTGTTCCAATAACATGGCAGAATATCAAGCTCTCATTATTGGTTTGGAGACTGCATTGGACATGGGAATTAATCAATTAGAAGTCTTTGGAGATTCTATGTTGATAATCAACCAGCTTCTATCCGAATATGAAGTCAGAAATTTGGATCTAAAGCCGTATAATGAGTACACATCAACACTTTTGAAGCAGTTTGAATCAATACAAATCAAATTTGTTCCAAGAAATGAAAACAAAGAAGCTGATGCATTAGCCAATTTAGCTGCTGTTCTAGCCAGATCGGATGAAGAGTCTATCCACCAGGTGTCAATTGTTCAAAAATGGGTTATTCCACCACTATTGCCAGAGAATCTGTAAGAAAAAAACAGTGTTGAAATTTTCGGTGAAGAAAAAGCTGATTGGAGGCAACCAATAATTGATTATCTTCAACATCAGAAGTTACCGGACAATCCCCGTCGTAGGACTGAAGTCTGAAGGCGTGCTTCTCGCTTCATATTCTACAAGAACACACTCTATCGACGTTCATTTGATGGAGTTTTCCTTCGATGCCTAAGTAATGAGGAAAAATCACACGTTCTTGAAGAAGCTCATTCTGGAATATGCGGTGCTCATCAGTCTAGGCCCAAGCTCCATTTTCGGATAAAAAGAATGGGGTACTATTGGCCAACCATGGTTCAAGATTCTATGGACTATGCAAGGAAATGTGAAGCTTGTCAAGTCCATGCAAATTTCATCCACCAGCCTCCGGAACCATTGCACCCGAAGATAGCCTCGTGGCCTTTCGATGCTTGGGGACTTGATGTGATTGGACCTATAACTCCAAAATCTTGAGCTGGACATTCATACATCCTTGCTGGAACTGATTATTTCTCCAAGTGGGCTGAAGCTGTACCGCTGAGGGAAGTAAAGAAAGAAAATGTTGCGGATCTCATTCGTGTTCAAATCATTTACCGGTATGGAGTTCCTCGACACATCATCACTGATAATGGAAAGCCTTTCTGCAATAGCCACATAAATAATTTATGTGCTAAATTTGGGTTCAGACAATACAATTCCTCCATGTATAATGCAGCAGCCAACGGACTTGCAGAGGCATTCAACAAGACCATGTGCAACCTGTTGAAGAAAGTTGTGTCTAAATCAAAAAGGGACTGGCATGAAAGAATTGTAGAAGCCTTGTGGGCTTACCGCACTACTTACCGGACCCCGACACAAGCTACCCCTTATGCTTTGGTGTATGGAGTAGAAGCTGTCTTGCCTTTAGAATGCCAAATTCCATCATTGCGGATTGCTATTCAAGAAGGGTTGACAACAGAAGAAAATGCCCGTATTCGACTCGAGGAGTTAGAAGCTTTGGATGAGAAGAGATTAGAGTCACAAATGCACTTGGAATGTTATCAAGCTCGTATGGCAAAGTCCTTCAACAAAAGGGTGCGGCCGAGATCATTACAAGTAGGAGATATGGTACTTTCAGTGCGCAGACCAATCATAATCACAAGAAAAACTGGGGGCAAGTTCCAACCTAAATGGGATGGTCCATTTCTTGTTACTCACGTGTTCACAAATGGAGTATACAAGATCGTTGAATTTTGTTGTAATGAACTACGTTTTGACTTGAAAATTCCTAAAGCGTTTTTACGCTTAAAGTTCTTTAAATTTTGTTGTACCTAAATGTACTACTCCTGACCCGCAAGAGGATGAACTGTGAACGGCTCTATAAACAAACAAAAAAAAATATTTTGTTGTAATGAACTACGTTTTGACTTGATCCCTTTTGGGTACGTAGGCAGCTTGAATGGAAATTATAAATTCAAGTTCAGTCAAAATCAATAAATTCTTTCTATTTTTTTTGTATTAATCTTTCTTTGCAAAAAAAAAAAAGTGTACAAGAGAGATGCAAGAGAAAAAAAAAATCCAATAAAGAATTATGTTGATGAATCAAAGTTCATTCAACTTAGCAAAAAAAAAAAAAAGAAGAAGAAGTCGTCTTCATTCTATCTTAATCAATCACTATCAATCAACTGCAAGAAGTTGTCTTCAAGAGTCTTTCTTTCTTGGTCAATGGATCCTGCGATTGTGGCATCTTTAACCTGCGCTTGCTCCAATGAGGTCTTCTTCGTCTCAAGTAAACTGGTATTTTCCTGGAAAGTTTGGAGTTCATCACGAAGTCTATCCAGCTCTGAATTCAAATCACTAATTCGAGCTTCCAAAGAAGAACGTGTGGAATTCAAGAGATTTCAACTGCTTAGCCTTTTCTTCTGCAGTCAAACACTCCAAGTACTGCTGTCTTTTAGTAAGATAAACGTCAACTCCTCCAAGAAATACATCCATATGTCTCATCAAAGGCATTGGATCTGCACGGAACTGATTGATGATCACATCCCGAAGAGTTGATTTGCTTTCATTCCACCAAGTCCGAATGTTGGAAAAACCATGCTTCAAAGCTTCCTTAAACAATGCCCGCAGGAAATTAATCTTGGATTCTTGTAGAGCATTCTTCAAGAAAGAAGATTCTTCGGTACATATGTGCAGAGGACCGGAGATGGAAGAACATATTGGTGTCGTCTCACAATTATTTATCTTCTGACCTGGAGCTGGTAATGCTAATAAAGGGGAGATATTCGAAGTATCCTGTCCAATCTCTGAACTGCTAACTCGCAAAGGCTCAGAATTCACCTCATCATTAAGATTATCTTGATTAGGTGATATGACACCGTTATTAATACTGCTTGGGTATTTGCAAGGAGGCTCATGTCTATCGTTGCCATCAATTTCATCAAGTGCACCAATCATCTCATGGTTCTCATTACGATAATCTGCTGAATAAAACATCCCTTCAGGAACTTGTGGAAATCCTACAACAAATAGAAAATTGAAGAAATTAAATACCAATCTATTAGGGCATTGAATGGGCTAAAAAATGAAGATGTATACCTGCGTTTCGTGTTTGAGGCGACATATCCAAATTTTCATCGCCATAGGATACATCTGGGATGCTCAAGTCATGTCTAAATGTTTCAGAACAAGCTTCCTTAGGATTCTCCACAACCTGAGAATCTTTAGGTCGTATTGTCCGTTTCCAACACAATATTTGAGAAAGGGGAATCTGAAGTTCGAATTCAAAACGAAAAATGAGATGCAAATTATCACTCAAAAATAAATAAATAAATAAAATAAAATTGAATGATAAATAAATCTTACCTGGTCTCTAGGACTACTGCTTTCCAAAGGAAGTGTGGCATCAAGTGTTTGAGGTGTTCGGTCCATAGAGCTACTGCTTTCTGAAATTGTAATGGGCTCATGTACCTTCTCTACATGTTCTGAAGTTGAAGTGTAATCCATGCGAGAGTGTATTATTTTAATTTTCTTGATACCTCTTTCATTTGGAACATCCAGAGGTCTCTTCTGAAGAGTCACTTGAGAATCTACATAAGAGGAGTCCAATTCACGGGCATTATGACTTCCTGTTTGTTCGGGGGCAGATGGAGATTTGCCAAGTACAAAGTTATTATCTTCACTGGACAATAAATCTTGCACTTTAATCTTGTTCAGACCAGGATATACTTTATCTTCCCACCAAGCTTCGTATGATGGATCAACTTGAAGTTGTATATCATCAATGCGCCCCGGAAGATGAAATGTGCATCTACTTCCTACCTGCGTCAAAGATAACCAAGCATGGTAGAGGGTCAACGCATTGGCTGTAAGCATCATTGGTTTTGGTGAGCCTAGAATCGTTTGCCTAAAGCCTTGTTGTCTTGCAAATCTGTGAGGGTTGTAAGCTTCAAGAATAAACAGGTTATTACCACGACGGTAAGAAAGAAACCCTGGTCGGATACTCATCATGAACTCTGAAGTCTCTATAGATCTTTCATTGTTATCTGTGCGTATACCACCATGGGGTAAATAAATCGGATTCCACGAAAAATCATTAGAGTCCATTTTTCCGCGAAGGAGTTCTCGACAATCAAATGCATCAACCTCCCTATGTTGGAAATCATTTAAAGTCCCAGCATATCTTCGGATAATAGGACGACCAATGCTCTTGTCAACGTTAGCATAGATGCCCCGAACAAAATAAGTTGCAGCCCAAGCCTACAAAAAATGTCCGGGAAATGTATATTTGACTGATCCAATGTCATGGCCAGTCACGCAATTTGTTGTCTCGGTAAGTCCTCTGTAAATGCAAGCCAAGATGGGAGGTACCAAGCTGTAAGTTGATTTTTTAGCCATTCTGGAAGCTACTTTAAAAGTTCTCACCCTGAGACAATCATCTCTAGAAGTAAAAATAAAACGGAAGAGCCAAAGGGAAAGATAAGCTGCTATGTCCAACTCTTCTTGTTCTTCAACGGATAAAGAAGTATTCCAATAGTCCGTGTCCCTGTGCAGAATATCGTGTAATGTTTCTGTGCAAACAGGTCTCTGTAAATTTTCCTTGGCTACTGACTGATCTCCTGAAGATGGATTTGCTTCCATAGCCTGCTTAAACGCCTTGCTTTTCCTTGGATTCGGAACACAATCATCAGTTTTGAACCAGAAATCAATCCAGTCGCTGTGGCGGACCCGCTCACTCTTCTTTTTGTCAACAATCAGTGAAATAGCCTTAAATAAATATAAGCAAGATCTGGGGAGGGAGTTTGTTAGTTCCAAAAGACTTGGTACTACCTCCTCGTAATAATCACCCCTGATGGAAAGTCCAGTAATCTCTTGCATATCCTAAAGCGAAATGCTGATCTCTCCATTGGCAGTTACAAAAGTGTTGGTCTCCGGGTACCAAATTTCGCAAAGAGCTCGATAAATAGAGTCGGGTCGAGAGTAGTCCTTAGTGGCAAAGTAAACGACATGAGCTAGTTCAGGAATATTTTTCTTGATGAGAAGCTTAAGAATCCAAAGGGACCATTCCCAAAACTTCAACAAGAAAGAAATCTCTCCACGATAATGGACTGTACTTCCCCATCTGATCTCCCTTCGATCAATTCTCTCAGAAATGATTGATTTTGGAATGAACGTCGTGTCTGAAGTGTGATGCGGAGGAGGACACAAACAAGGATGTCTAGTACGATTTGAATTCCTATGACTGGCACTGAGAATACGCATGTCCATACCCTGCAAAAGGACTGCATGGACGAAAGGGTATGTCATTGGCTTATGGATGGTAAGCTTAAAGTCTCCTGTCAAGTTGCATGAAAGCTTCAAAGTAGCCTTGGGGAAGCAAATGATTTGACTTTTTCGTCCACGATCATAAAATTCCTTAACTTCAGGTAATTTCAAAATTTTTTTGTCTTTGGAATTTTGTTTTGCCATCCCTGAAAAAAAAAATCAGCAGATAGGATTAAAAAAAAAAAATCAAAGTTTCTATCCTGAAAATTTACTATGCCGGGGGGTATCCAAATAGATACATTCCGCATATTTTTTCAGGTCTTCAAAATCTTCAACCCTGAAAATTTTATTATACCGGGGAGTATCCAAAATGATACATTCCGCATATTTTTCAGGTCTTCAAAAATCTTCAACTTGTAAAAGTAAATCTAGCGGAGGGTATCTAATAAGATACATTCCGAAAATTTACCAAAATTTTAAGTACATGTTAACTAAAAAAAAATTGATGATTTCGTGAGAACCCAATTTAATTGGTTTCAATTGGTTTCGTGAAACCACTGTGAGAAACCAATTTAATTGGTTTCGTGAAACCACTGTGAGAAACCAATTAAATAGGTTTCTGTGTGAGAAACCAATTAATTATTAAAAAAAAAAAAAAAGAGAGAGAAAGAAGGAAATTATCTTTTCTTGGTGAAATTTCAAAGTTCCAATCCTAATCCTCGTTGTCCCTTTTTTTTAAAAAAAAAAAAAAAAAATCAACTTGTTGAAAACTTTTGAAAAAAAAAAAAAAAATTGATAATATTTTCTCACTTTTTTTCTTTGTTCTTCGTTCTTTAAATTTTCTTGGAATGAAAAAGTAATTTTTAATGTTGATCGGGTACAAAAACTATTGTGAAAAATTTCAATCTTTAAGAAGACCAGTAAAATTGAAATTGTGAAATAACATCAAAATCATAAGATATAGACAAAGTAAGAGAGGTTGGAGAAGAGTTTGAACTTGAATTAAACTCCTTTAAAAAAATAAAATAAAAACACTGTTCACGTTAAAAAAAAAAAAAAAAAAAGATTTCAAGTTTCAATCAAATTCTCAACTAAATCTAAAATTCAAATTTCAAGATTTATCTATTTATTTATTTTCATGATAAATAAATAAATCTTGAGGGGGCATTTGTAGACATTAAAAATATTTATACATATTAATTGGATTTTATCAATTTAATTTTGTTTTAACCCAATTAAATCCATTAACTAAAGGGACGATTGTAAAAATACCCATATTTTTGTATTATAATTGAAATTTACTTCATTTTTAAAAAAACTGAAAGATACTTCATTTTTTTTTTTGAAAAATACTGTTTTCACAAGTATCACAGCATGATACTTTGAAAGTATCCTATGATATTTTACAAGTATCACAACATGATACTTTGCAAGTATCTTATGATACTTTACAAGTTTCACAACAGTATACTTAAAGTATCATAAGATACTTGTAAAGTATCACAACATGACTTCAAATTTTTAGTATCAAAATATAAAACTTTATTAATTTTTTATGATACTTTGAGCGAAATTATAGTATCATAGCTTGAAACTTTATACTTTTAATTATTAAACTTTGTCTCAAACTAGAATCAAACGATTTTCACGCAATATTTTCTTATTTTCAGCCAAGCAGAATCGGAGTAGAAGAGGTACTACAGTAGTACAGCTGCATCTTTCAACATTATTCCCAACAACCGCAAGCAAAAAGAAATCCGTCTGCAACTCCATCTTTATCACCACAATCGGCACGCCTCACTGTGCACCACCGCTGACCACTGCCAATAGCTCCAATCGGGGACCCCACATAGCCGAACACTAACACAATCACGCAACAGAAAAAACATCACACTCAACCGTCGCGGTGCTGCTCGAAGCAATGAGCTCGTCGGTGCTGCAGCGGTGGTGGCTTGGTGGTTGTGCGGTGGTAAGCAATCAGGCAGAATGTAGAGATGTGATATAACAGGCAGCAACGATGATCGATGGTCAGGCGCAGAAGTAGCAGCAGCAGCAAGCCAACAGCGATGGTAAGAAGGTCAGAAGGAAGAAAATGATCACCGTAGTTTTCAAAAAATTTCTTCTAGGCCGTAAAATTCAGTTTGGTGATATAAAAACGGTACTGTGTGCAATTATCCCTTAACCAAAATCCACTAAAGCTCACCAAAAAGAAGCCCATGGATGAGGCCCATCCTACTTTTCAAAAAAAAAAAAAAAAACCTAATCATTTTATTTATTTAAATATTTAAATAATAAAGGTGGTTACAATTCTCTTTATAAATAGGACCATTGGTCCATGAAAAAAAAAGGAGAAAAGAAAAGAAAAGCAAGAAAAGAAAATTGCAGGTGGAGAATACAAAAATTCTCTCAAATTTCAAGTCAAGTCCAAAATTCAAGAAGATCAAAATCTTATTCAAATCAAGCAAGTTCAAATCAATTTCAAGAAGATCAAAGCCTTCTTCAAATCAAAGCAAGTCAATCCGAAGTGCAAATCCAAAGTTCAAATCCAAGTCTCAAATTCCAAGTGACAAACAAGCAATCTCTCAACAAATCAAAATTTCTAGCAAATTCAGAAGTCCAGGAATCAATCCACGTGGCCCATTGTCTTCAAACACACAGATCATTAATCAGAGGATTTTGCAATTTTTGCATTTACAAGAGCTGTCCACTTGTATTTTCTTAAATTCAATTTGTAACAATTTCAATATTTTTAGTAATACTTCGAAATTCGTCGTACAACAACATCATAATAAATCAATAACATTAATACATTAAGTACACGTAAAGAACGTTAATGTAAAGGAGACTACGAGCTGAAATCATAAATTAAAATAATACTAATAATGGGATAATAATGAATTGAAATATAATTAGGATTCGTCAATCTGATTATAATTCGGCAATCTATTCATAATAGGATTTGACAATCTGATTGAGTTCAGAACATCTATTGGATTAAAAAAATTGAAATTTGAACACAAATAGAAATATAATTGGAACACAATTGGATTGAAGAAGTGATTAATCAATTGGATTAAAAAAATTGAAATTGGAACACAAATAGATTTATAATTGGAACACAATTGGATTGAAGAAGTGATTACAAGTCCGGGGAGTGATAGCTTTGAAAAAGCCACAGGTTACAAATTAAAGAAGTGATAACTAGGAAAATGATTGCTGCTGGCGATAACTTGGATTTGTAAATTTGTAAATATTTATCTTTATATTAATCTATATCTATATCTATATTCTATATATATATATATAATAATAAGATAACCGTCATCAAAATACGCACACACTCTCGTGCCCAGTTCACCTTTCCTTTTTTTACTTTCTGAAAATATTTTGATTTCCCAGTAATATTTTAACATTTCCATTTTTGGTTATTACATTGAATGCTGTATCAGATGTGTACTTCTAGATTCTGTTGCATTGACCATGACTTATTTTATTTGGATATACCAATGGTCATTATCCGTAAATGATGAAATGCTGTGAAATATGCATTGTCTTGAAAATTGTGTAATTATATTTTGGAACCCATCAACCATTCAGGGAACTTGTGCAAAAGCAGCCCTATTAATATTTTTTATCCTTCTTTCAGAGAAAGTGGAGGTACGTCTCTGGGCTATTCCTGTCTGTATATAACAGGTAGTCCTTCATTCAGTGTTAGAGTTACACATCTGTGTTGTTGTTGGTAAGTAATCCAGTTCATATTGTTTGATTTTTAAGGTTAGTCACGTTTTACAATCTGAACCTTTTTTTTTTTGAAATTGCAAGGTATCATGGCACCTATATTCGATCTTGTGTGAGACATTAATCCAACGAAGACATCATGGGCTATAAAGGTTCGGATTGTTCGTGTGTACGAGCTACCGTTTTTAGGCACCCCAGGGGACACCTACAACTTTGAAATGGTTGCTCACGACGAGGTAATCAATTTTTGCATTAAAATGACATAAAAATTATTCATTTATTTGTTTTTTCACATTTTAATCATATGGAAGCCAAGAAATTTGCAGTTACAGAGTTCTCTCCATAATCAAAATAAATGAATAAAAACATGAACAAAACAAATTGGTAACATAATCGGATAAAAATCTGTTTGTGTGTGTACATATATGTACCCTTTGATACAATCAAAACCTGCATTATATATATATATGTATGTGAAAAAAATCAAGGTTCTGCTGTAAATTGTATTTGTAATGAAATACATAAAGGAATACAATAAATTTCTAGAAATAGAATTCTCTTTGTGCTTATATATAATAATAATAAAAAAAAAAAAAGCTGCACTGTGCATGTGACGTTATAATGTATATGTGTAACCTTAAATACTATCATAACCTGCATGAAATATATATATATATAATTCTCTTTGTAGTTTAAAAAAAAAAAAGACTCATAAACAAAACCTGCATTATATATATCTAATACCTGCATTAGGTAATTAAATGAATAAAAACATGAACAAAACAAATTGATAACACAATCGGATAAAAATTTGTTTGAGTGTGTACATATATGTACCATTTGATACAATCAAAACCTGCATTATATATATATATATATATATATATATATACATGTGAAAAAAATCAAGGTTCTGCTGTAAATTGTATTTGTAATGAAAAACAGAAAGGAATACAATAAATTTTAAGAAATAGAATTCTCTTTGTGCTTAAAAAAAAAAAAAAAAAAAAGCTTCATTGTGCATGTGACGTTATAATGTATGTGTGTAACCTTAAATACAATCATAACCTGCATGATATATATATATAATTCTCTTTGTAGTTTAAAAAAAAAAACTCATAAACAAAACCTGCATTATATATATCTAATACCTGCATTAGGTGGTTAATAAGAATCTGATGTTCATTTAGATAACCCTTAATACGATCCTGATCTGCAATACACATCTAAAACCTGCATTAGGTAATTAATAAGAATCTGCACTGTGCATGTGACGGTATAATCTCTGTGTGTAACCTTAAGTACTATCATAACGTGCATGATATATATATATATATATATATATATATATATATATATATATATAGAATTCTCTTTGTAGTTTTTTTTTTTTTTTAAAAAAAAGAATCATAATCAAAACAACTGCGTTGCGCATGTGGCGTTATTATAATCTGTGTGCGCGTGTGTGTAACCTTTAATACAGTCCAAAACCTGCATTAGGTAATTAATAAGAATGTGGTGTTCATATATTTAACCCAAAGCCTGCATTAGGTAATTAATAAGAATCTCAATTAAAATCAGAGAACCTGGATTACATATGTAATATAAGAATATGATGTTCAGGGCGACCGAATTCATGCAAGCATTAAAAAATCTTTGATGAAAACTTTCAAGCCGAAGTCTCAAGAGGGTTCAATATATGTCATACGTCATTTTTTGTCGGTGCTAATAACATGAAATACAAGACGACGTCACATAAGTACGTAATTAACTTCATGTCAAAGACCCATGTTATGGCGGTCAGTGGTGATGGTTTCCCAGATCGGATGTACATTTTGAGGCCGTTTCAAGAAATTTTGAATTCATCAGACGATCAGGACTCCACATTATTCGGTGAGGATAATTAATTATTCTTCAGTATTTTTTCTTTGGGTTTTGTATGTACTCTAATATATTTTGTTGTGTTTCTTAATGGGTTTGATAGATGTAATTGGTGAAGTTGTGGCTACAGATGTTCCAAAGACAAAGGAATTGTCCGGTCGAACAACCAAGTTACTAGATATTGTTCTCGAAGATACCGAGTAAGATAATTTATTTCAAAAATTTTGTTTTTGCAAAATAGTTCAGGTATTTGATTTATTTACATTGTTTTAATAATAATACATCCATACTAATTGTTGTTAGGAAAAATCATCTATCGTGTACCCTTTGGGGTGACTTTGTTGATACAATTAGCACTCATTTAGAAGCTGGTGATCCAGAACCTGTTGTCATTTTGCTGCAGATGGTTCGAGTTAAAAGATTTAAAGGTTTTTTTTTTTTTTAGATATTATATTGTAACAAGTTATAACCTTTTAGGTGATGTTGGGATTTGCAACACCTATCATGTCACAAAGCTGTTGATTAACTTTGATTGTCACGTAATGAATGAGTTCCGTAGAAAGTAATTCTCTTTCATTACTTTTGACATTAAAAAATATATATATTTTACTGTCTGTGGTTTGTTAAATGAATAGTAGTCAACAAATATGCTTTCCCTTTTTATAGTTTATTAGTTGGGAAAGATGCAAGCACTCAAAGGATTAGTCAGATCTCAACCTCTTCAATTTATACTGTTGGTGGAGAACTAGAAAGTGGAAACTTTGAAATGAGAACCATTGATCAATTAACTGAAGCTGGAGAGGTATGTATTTAAATACACTGATGCGGTTAACTATGTTAAAGTAATTTCTTCAATTTTTAACATATTTCCTGTGCTTCTAACTTTGTTATTTAGGTTGGAAGTTTTTGGGTCTATGCCACAATAATCTCAATTGAGAATGAGCTAAATTGGTGGTACTTATCATGCATGAAGTGCCCAAAGAAAGTTGGTAACGTAGGCAATAAATAATACTGTGAGAAATGTGATCGATTTGATGTGGTGGGAAATCCAAGGTGGACTGTTAAGAATACTTCACAAAACATTTTTAGATGTTCTAAAATATTTTTATATTAGTTTGGTTTTGGTTTTTCAAATTAATGACAGGTATAAAATTGAAGTTCGAGTTATTGACGGGACTGGCAATGCAAGTTTCCTAATGTGGGATCGCGAGTGTTTTGATCTAATAGGAAAGACAACTGCTTCAGTTAGGGATTCCATGGCTGAGGTATAATTAGATTATTTGGTGCAAAAGTTGTTGAGGTTTGATATTATTTTTTTTACCTGTCTTTTTTTTTTTTGGAAGTTCGATGATGATGTGCTACCTGGGGATATTGAAAGTTTGATAGAAAAGAAAGTGTTGTTCAAAGTACAAGTTAAAGTTGACAATGTCGGGGGACGAAGGAAGATTTTTACTGTCTTGCGAGTCACAACTGATCCCAAGATCATTTCACAACATGTCAAACAGAACACTGATGGACAAGAATCTGATTTAATGTCAAAATTTGACTTTACTGAAATTGAAGATGAAAAGGTATCGTTGATTGATAATTTGTGTTCAATTATTTTTTCTTGTTGTTATATTTACTTAATTATTATTATCATTTATGATTACGAAGGTTTCGTCTTCCAATGATGAAGTATCTACACCACTGAAGAATCTGACAACAGTTTCATTGGGAGTGGACATTCGTGAAGGAAGTGCTGCAAAAAGGAATCTATGTGACGTTTCAGCAAATGCAAACAAGAAGATGAAATCCATTGTTAAGATTGAGAAGGATTAAATCACAGTTTGTCCAGTTCAGCGTGTGTATTCAACTGCACCCACTGTTTTTGTTCATTTACTATTTAAGTTTTTCGTGTTTCCTTTGTGGTTGTTGCTTGCATGAACTTTGAGTGGTTTAACAGTTTCTTTTGTGCTTTGTTTGAGCAAACTTTTGATGATAACCACTTGATTTCGATTGGTCTTTATTTTGGATTGGTATGGATTGACCACTTTGTTTATGTTTCGATATTGGATGATTATCTTTTTTAATTATATATTTATACATTTTTTTTCCAGGGAGAACACTTAAATTGATTAGAGTAAAAAAATAAATGATAAAATAATTTCATATAATTTTTTAGTTAGTAGACATTAATAATTATTCATATTTGTGAAATATGTAAATATTCTTTTGAAATCATAGTTCAGGTTTGAAAATTATCAATTAATTTGATATTATACATACAATTTGAACAAATGTAAACATCAATAAACAGAAAAATTATTATTATATATAATACTAACTTTGATTTCAATTCAAGAAGGGAAAAAAAGGTAATTATTCGTTTAATCAAAAAACGAAAAACCATATTAACATGAGTACATTTGCTGACACTTAAATTGAACAAAACTTAAATTCATCAAATTAAAAAAATATATATATGATACTATATTTTTATATATTTTTTAATTAGTAGACAATAATAAATATTCAGGCGCATACAAGGAATGATCAGGGACATTTAGGATTTAAAAAATAAAAAAAATCAAAAAGGTCAAGAATATTTTGGTAGCATGATCAAGCCCACTTTAAAAAAGATTGGATGTATATATCCAATTCATTATAACGAAACAACAAGCTCATTTAAGATCTAAATAAAAAATAAATATGAATATGAAATGTGTATGATTTAAAATAAGGAAATATTAGTTCCATTTCAGATTAGAATACAAAAGCAACTGAGAAAAGTATATCAAGCCCATTCAAGGAATGATCAAGCCCATTCAAGGAAGGTCAGGGACATTTAGTATTAAAAAACTAACCAAAAAAAAAAAATCCAGAAAAATTGGATGCATGATCAGGCCCATTTTAATTGAGCCTAGATGTATATACAAGTTTATTGTAGTGAAAAAAAGGTTCATTTCAGAGAGAACAATGAATAAGAATGCCAAAAGTGTATGATTTAAAAATATCACCAGCCTCAAATTAAAAAAATAATAATAATATACGATACAATTTTTTATATATTTTTTAATTAGTAGACATTAATAAACATAAATATTCAGATCCATACAAGGAATGATCGTAACATGCAGGATAAAAAATAAAAAATAAAAAAAAAGATCAAGAAACTTTGGTAGCATGATCAGGCCCATTTATTATGAAGCCCATTTATTTTATTGACGAGGCCAAAATGACCATTCCAGATTAAGATATGATCAGGCCCATGTTGAAAAACAATGAAAAGAAAAATATTCAGATGTATGTACAACTTTAGATAAAGGAAATATTAGGCCCATTTCAGATTAACATAGAAAACGACAAGAACATAGATCATGCTACCAATTAATTAATGATCAGGGACATTTAGGGAAAAAAAAAAAAAAAAAACTCCCAAGAAAATTTGGTAGCATGATCAGGCCCACTTTAAAAAAGATTGGATGTATATATCCAATCTATTATAACAAAACAACGAGCTCATTTAAGATCAAAAGTATATCAAGCCCATTCAAGGAATGATCAAGCACAATCAAGGAATGATCAAGGACATTTAAAATTAAAAAAAGGGAAAAATACATAAGTAAAGTAATTACAAATGTAAATTTCAAAATTAAGATGAAACTAGTATAATTTCATAAATCAGGTTGTAATTAAGATTAATTATTTAAATTAAGTAATTAAAAATATTTTATTAATTATGTATATTAAAGTCACAAACTTTATAATTTCAAAACATAAATCTTTTAGGTTACAAATAATGTTAAGGTCACAGATTATCAAAATAGTATGTTATAAATTAAACTTAATTTTAGGTCACAATAACAAATTTTTTTTTATTTCACTACTGATATCAAGGTCACAAATTATAAAATCAGTAGGTCACAAAATGTCAATTAAGTCGATCTTCAATTATTTTTAGGTCACAACTTATTAGGTCACAATCATTTGGTCACATATTTTTTAGGTTACGTTCATCAAATTATGAGGTTACATCTCACGTAACAGCCATTAGCCACACCCCAACGCTACCACCACCTCCACAGACACCCCTCAACCATCACTGTCTCAAGCCACCACCGTCGTCGCCACCACCACCACTGTTCGCCACCACCACCATATCAACAACGTCGCCACAATCGATGCCTCAACCAAAAGAAAGAAAAAAAACTTGCTTCAACCCCCCGCTTCCATCACCGCTCTGAGTCACTACATCACCACTCACAGCCACCACATCACAACTACCACCACCCAAGACTCACCCCAAGACCGCAGATCTACCAATCTGCAACCACTGTCACTACAAATCCACAACCACCAGACACCTCACCTCACCACACCACACCACTCCCACGCAGCCACTACCTGCAATGCAACACCACCCCGATTTCCTCCACCGCTTGCTGACTTGTACCGTCGATTCGCCTTCTACCAATGAGGTGCGGATTTGCATAGTTGTGATGTCGCAGCAACCCGTTGCTGCACGGCTTCTAGTTGTTGTGGTACCAAGGCAACCTACTTTTTTGCGGTTGAAATTGTGATTAGGCAGCAGCACGGCGCTCGCGACAAAGAGTTGGAGGAAATGGGGATCTTCGGAGGAGAGGGCAGTGGAGGTGGAGCGTCAGAGGAGATGATGAGGTGGAGAGTCGGAGGTGGAGCGCCGGAGGTGGAGGTAGAGGGTCGGAGAGCACTGAAGGGGTTTTGTGATGTAATATAATAGCCAGAAGGATAGTTGTAGTTGGAGTATTTGGGTTAGGGTTAATATGATTATTTTAATTTGATAAAGAATTATTAATATTGAAAAATTAATTAATACCTGATTTTGGAATTAATAACCTTTATATCTTATTTTTGAATTAGGAAGTTAAAATGTAGGGTTTGAGGTAATTTTCACTTAAAAAAATAAAAAGAAGATCCAGAAAAATTGGATGCATGATCAGGCCCATTTTAATTGAGCCCAGATGTCTAAAACAATTTATTATAGGGAAAAAAAGGCTCATTTCAGATAAAACAACAAATAAGAATATCAAAAGTGTATGATTTAAAAAATATCAGCAGCCTCAAAAAAACCTCATTAAATTGCTTATAAACGAAAATTGTTGACTACCTCTTGGTATTCCAATCACTTCATTTAGTATATGACTGCATAAATAAATACTCATTTCTGATTATCACTTCAACAGTCACCAAAATCCCAAATCAAAGATCCCAGAGAGATTCAATCAAAATACACAGAAGTTACAAATCCTTCATATTACTACTTGGCAATCAGGAAACTCAACAAATCAACGATTATCACAAGTAAGAGGACAAGGAAAATGGACCATTCTCAAGGTAATTTTCCAGAAGCTTTTGTTGACCTATGACTATTCACGTATATATTGTTTTGATTATAACAAACAAGATCTCATGTATTACTAATGGTTTCAATTCGTGAGTTTTATCATATATGTGTTATTTGGATACTCCGAGATCACAATCGTCATCCATTGAAGTACAAAGCAATCATAAAAGAGTTTTGAAGTGAACAAGATCGTCGAAGACCGAAGATTAAAGCTTTAGAAGATTCATGTTGAAAAATTTCAACTCATTTGTAAAGGTATCGACTCATCAAATTTTAGCAAGTTTATAAAGCTCAAAAATATTTCTAAAAATCATTAATTGCATAAAAATGATTTTTCAAATAATAACATGAAATAGTTTTTGGAAAAATAAACTTTTCGATATAAAAATAAAAATTTCAATTTTTCCTTTTTCGGTCGACCGAAATGCACATGATCGACCGAAACTTTGATCAACCGAAATATTTGCTCAACCGAAAGTATAACGGCTCAAATGTATAACGGCTAGTTTTTTAGCTTTCGGTCGACCGAAAGTGTGAACCGATCGACCAAAACTTCCTGCAGCTCAAATTTCTTGATCTATAAATAGCCACTTCTCTTGCATTCATTACTACCAACTTACAAGAGCATTTAAGAGAGAAATTTATTGAGAAAATCATTGAGCTTACCTTGTTTTACATTCTATTTCATTTATTGCAAGGAATCTCTTGATTGTTCAAAACTATTTCATATTTTTTATCAAGAATTCCATTTTGTAAGAAAACTCAATACTCTTACTTCATTATTGATCATTGATTGAGTTCATATCACCAAACACTTATTGAAGTGTATATCTCTCTTCATACTTAACTAAATATTATTTGGAAAGAGAAATCATTGGTTGAAAAACTTTGATTCAAGAAAAACTATCTCATATCCTTCTTCAAAGTTTTCATAAACACTTGAGCTTTAAATATTTGCTATCTATTGAAGTGTTATCCTAAAACTCTCAAGATACTTGTATTGATCATATCATTTTTTAAGAGAGTTATTTCAATTGTAAATTCAATTCATTATATTTTGTGGTTTCGAGAGCCTTGTGAAAACTCGATTGTAAAGGATAGGTGCTCCTTGTTGTAAAGTCACCTAAGGATTCGATACTCCTTTTTGTAAGTTATCAATATAGTGGATTTGGCCTTGCTCGTGACGAAGAGCTCGGTAACGGAGGACGTAGATCACATTGGTTGATTGAACCTCCCTAAATCGCGTTTGCAATCTCTTATCCCTTTTACTTACTTGCATTGCAGTTACTCTTTTCTATCAATTTATATTGTGCAACACTATATCTAAGTGCTATAATTGCTTTATCAATTAATTTCATACATTTATAGCACACTACATTGATAGTTTAGCTACTTGTAATACTAAGTGCTCATACTTATACTCATTGATTTTTAAGTTTAAGATTATTTATCGAAAAAGTTTTATAAACCAATTCACCCACCTCTTGGTTGGTTAGTTTATCTTGGGTTAACAACTTTTTTTTTTTTTTGAATAAAAAATAATTTTGTCATTTAAGTGAAGTAGTTTCCTTTTTCCAGTTCTATTTAAGGGTTATGAAGATAACCAATTTGAAGAAAATGTGAAGCAGGAAGCAAATTGGGCATGGTTGTGTTACCTGATGATCTTTGGATCTGAGCCATTAAAATTTTAATTGCACATTATTTTCTCCTCTTCCGGTTTTCACAGATCCACTAAAATGAGATCAATGTACCTGCAATGCGATCAAATTCATGTCATTTGGATTATTCATTTTGGTTGATCATAAGAACGTTATTTACACAATTTTCATGTTCGATTATATGTTTATCAAATGTTTATGTACCGGAACTCAAGTGTATTACAACATTTTATGTGAGTCTTTTTATCAGACTTCATATTTCACTTAAAAAAAAGCAACAAAAGTGTCCAAAAATATAACAATCTACATACACAACCAACAATCAAATTTTCTAAGCTAATACACATTTTAACATTATTTTTACATTTGAATACTTATCTTCAGACAAAAAAAAAATCACAACTGTAGACAAAATCTCCCCGATAGCAGCAGAAACTTGGTAATCTAGGTGTGTGAAATCTGTATAAAAACATAATATTATGTTAAATATGTGTCATTGAAATAATGGTATAAAGAAAAGTGAAAGAAAAAAAAATCAAAGATGATCCCAAACGGGCCAAGGAAAAAAAAATGGACCAGATCTTGTCCATTACAACACATACATAAATTTGATTTTTTTTTTTTTTTTTTCATCTAGGCTTTTTTTTTTCCCTTTTTTTTCTTTATTTAAAAAAAGAACATACATCATAGAAAAATTCCTTATATAAGAACTAAAATTTATAACAACAAATAAGAAATCGTGGAGACATAAAAAACATAAAATCGAATTTTTTTTCGTGTGATGTGTACTAATACAAAATCTGAGCCGAGAATCGATTTCCCAGACGAGATCTGTTGTTGTGAACGAGTTCCATTTTGTGGATTTCGTTGCTTACGTGAAGTACCAATTCCAGATGTAAGAATGGATTTAAAAAAAAAAATTTAGGATGATAAACGACATCAACGATCGTATCAAATATACCACTACTTTATTTGATCTTATGGACATAATAAATCTGGAGAAAAAAAATCAAGAGGATGAATAAATCGCCGACTGCTGAGAGAACGCTGCTGAGAAGAAGAGTTTGTGAAATGTTAGGGTTTGAGGATGTTATGACATCTAGAATGATCCATCGGGCTGGGTTGTTCTTTTGATTGTGGGCCTAATTCAAGTTTTATCAGTTGCAACCAAAATGGGCCAAGTCCAATTATAAGTATTAAGTTGGTCCATTAATCACTTTTTAAATTTACATACAATTCTATACAACTTTAATTCACAATGACACATATTTTTCTAAATGTATTATTTTTTAAACATATTCCATGCAAACCGAGATATTAACATGATCATTTAGTTGTGTTTGCCATTCTCTTTTAAATTTTAATTTGGTAATTTTGAATTCAACATTAACATAAAAAACGTAGTCGTTTTTAGTTAGAAATTACAAACATTTAAATCTAAGAGAAATAATTCAATAACACTTCATATCCTATTTATTATTATTTTTTTTTTTTAATTTTTTTTTGTGAAACAAAATAATTGAATGTTTAATTTATATGTGGTAGCTTAATAGTAAAATTATTTCAATTGATTTTAGTATCAAGCATAAAAATGTACACATAATATTAGTTTTTAATTAATACATTTTATTTAACTTATTTCTATTTTGACAGAAGATTTGGACCCAACGATGAAGAAAATGCATGGTTATGATGTGGCAAGCAACGTTGATGAGAATCGACTAGAAAATGTATTCACAAATAACTCCACCAATTGTTCAATGTCACCATTCATTGACATCACCAATGGTATAAATTATAATTCATTTTATGCTTGTGTATTTGTTATATACATGTATGTATTTTTTTTTAACAATGAAGTTGATGATGCAGTTGTTGGATCGAGTCAATTACCAAACAATTGTGCTTTATATGACCCTGGGTTTAAGTTTATGTTGCAACAAAATTGTTCAAAGGATGATGAAAACATGCGGAATAATATTGATCAGACAATTGATAGTACAATATGCAATGTATCAATCTCATTAGACGATGGAAATAAGAGAGAGTTGACTGATCAGGACGGGCACAGTAAAGTAGCTGCCAAAGAAACCAACTTGGATGATAGTAAGATTTATTATGTGTTTTTTGCATACGTTAATCGTGTTTATTGGCTTAATTTGTTCTTTAAATTTTATCTTTCAATTTATGTATTATTATGTAGTTATACTAATTAAATTATTTATGTGTTTATTTTTTTAGCATTCATGGTACAAGATAATTGTGAGATCGATGGTAAGTAATATGTTTGTACATAGATGTGTGTGTGCGTGTACATTTCATATTTTTTTTATTAAATTTATAACATTTAGACTTATTTTACTTTGTAGGAGAAAATATGAATTTTGAAGCTAGGAAGCCATCTCTAGGTAAGTCTACCATACTACTACGTAATATTATTTCTAAAATTTATTTAGTTCTCCAAATTCATATGTCAATGATTAGTTATAGCCATGTGTGATAAAAGTAATCATTGTTTTGTTTTTCATGACGTTATCATTTGTTGCTTAGATCATTCTTTGGTAGGCGTTCTTACTTTACTGTTATTTTATTTTAAATAATAAAGACATATATAGATTAAGAAATTACTTTTTTGTAACTGTTGTCTGTTATTAAAACGTAGCAATTAGTAATTTTATTAGTTTGATGTGTTGCAGAATATTGGGATATCGGAGATCCTTCTCACAAATGTAATTTCTGTGGTGCTTTATTTTGGTATGAGGAGAGAATAGGGCGGCACTACAACACAACAAAACCAAAGTATTCATTATGTTGTATTCATGGTAAAGTTCAACTTCCAATAATGCAAGATCCTCCTCGAGTCCTACATGATTTAGTATATGGTGGCTCCGACAAGAGAAAGCATTTTATTGAAAACATTCGATCGTATAACAACATGTTTTGTTTTAAATCGATGGGAGGGAAAATAGACTCGAGCTTGAATAAAGGAAAATCTACTCTAGTGTTTAGATTATACGGGCAAAATTATCATTTGATTGGAAGTTTAGTGCCGCCCGAAGGTTCAATGCCAAAATTTGCTCAACTGTATAACTATGACACTGAAAATGAAGTTACAAATAGAATACAAGCTGTAAGGTAATTGTTTTAGTTTTTAATTGCAACTATTTTAAATTATCTAATTTTTATGAATAATTTAGTCTAACTATATTTCTATTATTTGTTCCTTTCCAGGAAAAATAATGATATAAATAGTCTGCACACTGAGATTGTATCTGATCTGAAAAACATGCTCAATGAAAAAAATGTATTGGTAAAGTCATTTAGAAAGGTGAGGGAAATACTACATCAAGAATGCTGCTCAAATTTGAAGCTTAGGTTAATTGGTAGAAGGGATTGAGATGCGAGAACATATAACATGCCCAGTGTTTATGAGGTTGCAGCATTAATAGTTGGTGATTTTGATACATCTCCTGGAGATAGGGATATTATTGTGGAAACTCAAATGGGGGAATTGAAAATGATAAATGAGCTAAATCCTTCATATCTTGGGCTACAATATCCACTGCTTTTTCCATATGGCGAGGATGGCTACAGAGAGGATATTCCTCTGAAAGAATCAAACACCAGTGGAGCAGGAGGCCGGAGAAAAGTAAGCATGAGAGAATTTTTTGCATATAGATTGCAAGAAAGGGAATGTGAATCGCCCATGCTTTTATACTCGAGGAGACTCCTACAGCAATTCACAGTAGATGGATATACGATGGTTGAATCTGCACGATTGACTTATATACGAACTCATCAGAAACAGTTGAGATCTGAAATGTACAAAGGTCTTTCTGAGGCATTGTTAAGAGGAGAGACAGATCCTTCTACTTAAGGTCAGCATGTGGTACTACCATCTTCTTTCACTGGTGGAGCACGGTATATGATTCAAAACTATCAGGATGCAATGGCTATATGTAGGTGGATTGGCTATCCTGATTTGCTCATAACATTTACATGTAATCCAAAATGGCCAGAGATAGTTCGATTTGTTCAAAGTAGAGGTTTGAAACCTGATGATCGTCCTAACATAGTTTGTAGAGTGTTTAAGGTTAAATTAGAAAATTTGATCAGAGATCTTAGACAAAATAAAATATTCGGAACTGTCTGATCCGGTATTATTTCTACATATCTATCTATAAATATCAAATATTTATATTCTGTTTCCTTTAATGTAATAGATTTTGTCGTTGTTTCTAATTTTGTTTCTAAATATCATTTAATGCGGTTATCTATACAGTTGAATTTCAAAAGCGTAGATTGCCACATGCACACATTCTACTATTCCTATTTAAAGAAGATAAATACCCTACTGGTGAGGATATTGATGGCATAATTTCAGCAGAGATTCCTGATGAAAAATTGGATCCTAACTATTATGCTGCAGTCAAAGATCTCATTATGCACGGTCCATGTGGTAGTTCAAGGAGTAATTCACCATGTATGGTAGATGGTCGATGTACGAAACATTTTCCAAAAAAATTCGTTGAATCTACCAACATTGATGAAGAGGGGTATCCAGTTTATAGGCGACGAAACAATGGAAGGACAATTACAAAAAATGGTATTAATCTTGATAACAGATACGTTGTTCCTCACAATCGTTATTTGCTTATGAAGTATGGTGCTCATATGAACGTAGAGTGGTGCAACCAATCTCGATCGATCAAATATTTATTCAAATATGTCAACAAGGGACATGATCGTGTTACTACATCATTTTATCAGAGTACTAAAGATGGTGAAACAAGAAAAGATGTTGATGAAATAAACATGTATTACGATTGTAGATACATTTCACCGTGTGAAGCAGCATGGAGGATATTTAGATTTGAAATTCAGTATAGAGATCCCCCCTTGGAGCGGCTGATCTTTCATCTTCCGAATGAACAAAATGTAATATTTTTAGATTTTGATTCAATTGATGAAGTAATGAATCGACCTACAGTGACTCAAAGCATATTTTTAGCATGGATGGAAGCAAATACAAAATATGTTGAAGCAAAGGAACTAACTTATGCTAAATTCCCTACAAAGTTTGTTTGGAGGCAATCTATAAGAGAATGGCAACCTAGAAAGCGTGGATTTTCTATTGGACGTATTTTCTATGTACGTCTTGGATGCGGAGAAATGTATTATTTGAGGATCCTTCTCAATGTAGTTCGTGGACCTACGAGCTACGAAGAAATAAGGTGTGTAAATGGTGTTCGATACACTTCTTTCAGAGATGCTTGCTATGCGATTGGATTGTTGGACGACGATAAAGAATATATTGATGGGATTCTTGAGGCAAGTCATTGGGCATTTGCATCTTCATTGAGAAGTTTATTTGCTACTTTATTGTTGTCGAATTCTTTATCTTGGCCTGAAATTGTTTGGGATAAGTGTTGGAATTACTTATCGGATGATATCCTATATAAACAACGAAGAATGATGCAACATCAAGGTATCATTTAGTATTTATTTATTTTTTTCCATAAGTTCGGGTTGAATTTTTTATAAATTATTTTTCCATAAATTTCTTCATTTTTTTGGTGAAATAGGATTGGAATTGAGTGATGAAGATTTAAAGAGTTTTGCTCTTGTGGAAGTTGAAAAGATATTGAGGCATAGTGGGAAGAGTCTACGTGACTTCCATTCAATGCCATTTCCAGAATTTGTATATTTTTCAACTTACCAAAATAGAATAATACATGATGAACTGTCGTATGATCGAAAAGCTTTACATGAAGAGCATAAGAAGCTGGTTGCCGATTTGACCAATGAGCAACGATCTATTTACGACACAATAGTAAATGCAGTTGAATTTGAGAAAGGTGGAATGTTTTTTCTATACGATTATGGAGGGACTGGAAAAACATTTGTATGGAAAACTCTATCTGCAGCTCTAAGATCAAAGGGGGAAATTGTACTAAACGTGGCATCGAGTGGTATAACATCTCTTCTACTACCTGGTGGTAGAACAACTCATTCAAGATTTGCAATACCACTTAATCCTAATGAAGATTCAACGTGCAACATAAAACAGGGTAGTCCTCTTGCGGAATTGATTGTAAGATGTAAGCTTATAATATGGGATGAAGCACCTATGATGAATAAGTACTGTTTTGAAGCTTTAGATAGGACCATGCGCGATATCTTAAGGTTTAGCATCCATTGAGTGCAGGATTGCCTTTCGGAGGGAAAATTGTAGTTCTTGGAGGGGATTTTCGGCAAATTTTGCCAGTAATTCCAAAGGAAGTTGACATGATATTGTGCTTGCAGTGATAAATTCATCCTATTTGTGGAGATATTTTAAAGTGCTGAGGTTGACAAAAAACATGAGACTTCAAAATCTTGGTTTAGGTCCTGAAAGTATTGAGTTAAAGAAATTTTCGGATTGGATTTCAAGCATAGGAGATGGAATAGTTGGTGGTCCGAATGATGGTCATACGACTATTGAGATACCAGATGATATTTTGCTAAATGGGTCCGATGATTCAATTTCAGCAATTGTGAATAACACATATCCGTCCTTTAATGGAAATGATGGTGACACAACTTATTTGCAAGGTAGAGCTATCCTCGCACCGACACTTGATGTGGTTGAGTCTGTGAATGAATACATGATTTCTCTAAATGGAAGCGAGGGGAAAACTTACTTAAGTTCTGATGCAACTTGTAAATCAGATGTCAATGTTGATTTATTACAGGATCTTCACACACCAGAGTTTTTAAATGGAATTAGATGTCCTGGGGTTCCCAACCATGAATTGAATTTGAAATTTGGAACTCCCGTTATATTACTTAGGAATATTGATCACTCAGTCGGTTTATGCAATGGCACTAGATTGGTTATTACGAGACTTGGAAGTCACGTGCTGGAAGCAAAAATTCTCGCAGGATATAATGCAGGTCATAAGGTTCTTATTCCTAGAATGACATTGACTCCATCGGATCCAAGATTGCCTTTCAGATTTCAACGGAGAAAATTTCCTATCATTGTGTCATATGCGATGGCGATCAACAAAAGTCAGGGTCAATCACTTTCTAATGTCGGACTGTATTTGAAGAAACCAGTCTCCAGTCACGGGCAATTATACGTTGCTGTGTCAAGAGTTACAAATCGCAAGGGACTGAAGATATTAATTTGTGATAAAGATGGCAAGCAAACAAGTACAACTACAAATGTAGTTTACTGGAAAGTCTTTCAAAATTTAGAATAATTTTTCATATATTTTTCATTTTCCATTAAATTTGTAGAACATATATGGTTCTTATTTTGTATACTTCTATTACAAGTCTCTCTCTTTTTTAATTTTTTGTGCAATGTTACCAAATATATTTACAAATTTGATAATATATTTTATCAATCCAACATCCGTGCATCGCACGGGTGTGATAGTGATACTAGTATTAATAAAAGTAGAAGTATAGTTTCCCATAGAAGTTATTATTTTCCCGCCTAAAGAGAACATCCCTTATATGGTTTGGTTAGGGTGAATGCAAAACGAGATAATGTGAATACAAAATAGTTATAAGCCAAATGTGAATGCAAAATCTAGATAGATATAAATGCATTTATTGTCTTTTATACACACACACACACACTAATAGTCTACTATTATGGTAAATAATGATTAATATTTTTTAATTATTTTTAATTTTAATAATTGTGCAAAGATTATATGATATAATAGTTTCTTAATCTTCAATATTGTTCAATTGTCATATAAGATTAAATACATATTTTTAATTATTGTATTGGTGTTTTTGAATGAAAATTGAGAAAAATGTTAAATATGCGATGAGAATGGAGAAATTATTTTTATATCTTTTGAATTTGTGTTGATTATGTATAATCATTAAATTTTAATGAATGCTTATCGATATTATGGATAGCAATTTCAGTTTATTGTACTGGTGAAAATCTATACTATATATGAAAGTAGGATAGTCTGACAGAATTAATTCTTACATTCTTTATGCTTTAGTATTATAATAAAATGTGTGGTTGATAAAAATTTTGGAGAAATATATGTGATTAATAAGTGGGTTAAAAAAATGTGTTACTTATAAATATTTTATCGAAAAAGTTATTGAACGAAGGTTAATATTGAAGAGTTAATACTTTGATTTCTTTTAAGTTAATAATATTAATACAACGATTAATATTTTTTAATCATACTTATTTTTGATAAATTTTTAAATATTACAGGATATAAGATTTTCGTTACAATTTCGTGATTTCTAACTTTACTTGATTTTCGTATCATGATAATTGCGGTATTTTCAAAATTATTATTTTGACTGCTTATTTTTGTAAATAAAGTTTTATTCATTAAATTCAAATATTTAAATATATAAATTGATGTTTACTATTCAAAGATGTTTTTAATAATTTGAATTAGGTATATTATTTTTTACAGTCTAATAATTATTGAAATAGAAAATTATTTTTTTATGCATTTATATATGTGTTGATTATGTATAAGCATTAAAATTTTATAAATACTTATTAAAATCGATATTGTGGATAACAACTTCCGTGCATCGCACGGGTGAAATACTAATTTGAATAATAAGAATTGGAACTAATTCATATGTAACCAAATTTATTCCGGCGTACTTGATATTACATTCTAACTAGTATTTGATATATGAGATTTTGGAAAATCATTATAAGTCAATATGGTAGAGACTATTATAAAAAATGTTTTTAAATATAGATATCAAAGTATGAAGGTGAAAAAAATACAAAGAAAATCGGATTGAAATGATGAGAACTGATCCAAAAGTGCAAGAACCGGTCTAAACAGACAAATTGGACCAAACCGGACAGACCAGGTGGACTGAACCGGACTAACTGGTCCAGTCAATATATGAACCATGTGGCCGCATGACTTTTTAAGCGTGCAGTCGCATGGTTAAAAATTTTGATCGTTGAACAGAATGTTCCAGTTTTTTGCATACACATTCTCATCAACATTTTGCACTCTTTCATGAAAAGTTGTGTGAACAACGAATGAGGGTGATAGAATTCTATAAATAGTGATAAAATTCATATTTTACAACATAAGATTATCACTTTTACATTTTGATTAGCACCCTCAAATTGTTCTTCATACTTAGAATTTTTTCATTGTTCTTCTTGTTCCTTATTTTCAAGTTTTCAATTGTGCTATTTGATACTTGGTTTGAAACTTGAAATCCGCTAAAGTAATTTGCTTGGAAACCTTTAGCATTCTCTTTACGAGAGTGCGCAAATTTAACTTTTAGGATAGCATTCTTTGCGATTCAAGTCTTTAATCTCCTCTTCTTATTTTTCTATTATCTACTTGATTCTTTGATTTCATTTTTGTGTCTACAACAACAAAACAGATATTTCACTTCGAGAAAGAAATTTTCTCAACATAGACTTGTCTTGATAACGTGTTATATAAACTAGAGAAAAAAAGAAGAAGAGTAGAGATGCCAATATATTTGTGTTTTGTTATGAATCAGAGTCTCATATATATATATATATATATGAAATTAAATGGATACATGGAGTAGTAATATCTAGAGCTACAAGAATATAAATTCGCTATATTATAATATTTACAACAAACTTCAACTTATTTAACTCCGGATCAAGTTTATTTACTCAAACAATCTACTAACATAAATATTTGTAAGATGTGTGTTTACCGATGCATTGACAATAATGAGTAATAATTTTGAATTTACATTTAATTAGTTTAAATTTATAGTCCCTCTTTCGTAGAGACGAAAATTAGAGTTTTAGAAGATTTTGATAAAAGTTGATAGAATATGTGATTGAAAAATAGTGGACCATGTAAAATATGTGATTAAATTTGATTTTTTTACTTTGACTTAAATTTAATTAATTTTTTTGCAGTACCAAACATGGACATAATTTAGTCTTTATTTTTATTTGGTAAAAGTTTGTTTATAAATTTTGTTTACAAACAATCATGTAATAATATCTCAATTGACAATTTTTTGAAAACTAAGTAATTTTAACTAATAATAGATTTTCGCTACCAATTTTGATTTTTAAAAAAATGAATAAACGAAATATTTCTACATTGTTATTTATAAATAAAAAAATTTCTTTATTATCGATTTACCAAGCAGGGCCTTAAATTTTGCCAAACTGGCAGTTACTAAACAAATGGACAAAACTTTATCAATGTTGGTTACAAAAAAAAAAAAAAGAGGAACAACATGAGGGACATTGATACAGCCCCTGCATAAAAAGAAAGAGGCAGAATTTCGGAAATGGGTCCGGCTGCGTTAACAAACAGCCTCAGTTTGACAAATTTTAATAAATTATTTTATAAATAATAAAATTAATTTCAAAACGTATTTTATTGGACATATTATTATCCACTTATTTACAATACATTTCTATCTATTTAAATTAGAATTTGTTCGGCAAAACTGTAATAATTATAAATTTATTTATTTATATTTTTGAATTAAAATGTGTAGTTAAAAGTAGATTTCCTTTATTTGGTAAAAGTTCTATGTTCATAAATAGAAAATGTAATGTTTTCAATGTATAATGTGTCTTTGAAAAATAATTTGAAGTAAAGTAATGTGTGTGGTTAAAAATTGACTTGAAAAAATATGTTATTTATAAATTTGTTTAAATAATTTACAAACGGAGGCCGATTAAGCCTCTTTTCGGCCAAAAAGTTTAAACCATTTATAATTCAAATTATAAAATATACAATTTCTCAAACCACGTTTTACCACATACTTTTCTTTTCACTTTTTAACCGAATATTTTAATTAAAAAACACAAATAAACCAAAATTAATAATCACCTACGGCCAACGAACAGAGCCTTATAAAAATGACAGGGAAGGGAAGTAATTGCAGGAATTGCAACCGCATAAAACCAATTCCCAACTGGTCATCCTTTCTGTTTTCTTCGTCAACTCACGTCCTATTCCCGCTTCCCAAATTTTATGCCCTTCATTATCCAGGTTGCAAGAAAAGTGCTTGGGTGTGATTAATTGTATCGTGTATCCCTAATTTTTTTGACCACAAGATTGGTGCTTCTTTTTATGAATAAAAAAAAAAAAACTCGAACAACACATGCTCCTTGGCGCATGAAATTAAAATATTATTATACCCACCAAAGACTCATTATTTGAAGAAAATATATTTTGTATTAGGGTGCGTTTGATTGAGATGGTGGAAAATGAGTGGAAAGAAAATATTTTTTAAGGAATATTTTCGTGAAAAGTATTAATTGGAAGTGTTTGATTGATTTAATTACTAGGTGGAAAAGTGGGAAATTTTTCAAGTTTTGACGTTTGATTGACATTATTTTTCATGTCAAATAAACTAAAATTTAGCTATTTTGATTTATTTTTTTTACTTTTTAAATATATTTGTACTTGATAATAATAATGTTATTTTTAGGAACAAAAATAAATCAATTAACAATAATAAAATAGATCAAACATAACAAAAAATCAAACTTTCCCTACCTAGAAAATATTTTCTCTAACGAAGTAAGAGAAAAAAATTCCAACCTAAAGGGAGAAAATAAGGCGCGTGGGTGGCTGATTGAAAATTTTTTCCACTTCCATAGTTGGCTGTCAAATATGATAAAATGGTGAATGATGGAAAAAATTTTGATTTTCCTTGGAAAAGATGAGTTCATCAAACAGATCCTAACCTGTTGTGAAAAAGTAGGATTTTTTTTTTTTTTTCAATTTACGTATAAAATTATTAAATGGAAAAACGTGTGGTTGGAAATGAATTTCGAAAATATGAATTTAGAAAATAATGAGTGTCAAACAATGACTATATATTAATTCTACTACATACCGTCTCATGAAAATAAACTTTATTCTTATTTGTCCATCTCAAATTACCTTGTTAAATATGTATTTAATTTTCTCATTTCTTACTATGCATTTAGTTAATGTGCTTTGTTATTAATTCAAATAAACATATAATTTTTCAAATTTTGTGGAAAAATTACATATATTATGTATTTAATTAAAGTAATGTGGGGTCAAATTAGAAATTTATCGTGCCAAGTAATTTTCAAAATCTTTCATCCACTAGAAATATATTTCTTGTTTAGAAAACATCTTTATTCATAAATTAAGGACATATTAAAAAAGCGAGAGTAAAATTAATGGTATATTAGGAAAGGGTTAATTGCCTTGTTGCTTCAATAAATTAAAGTATTAATGGTGGTCTTGTTCTGGGGCGGACCCATTAAGGGTCCAGTGGGTGCAGTCGCACCCACTGGATCCAGCCCAAATTTTTCCCCCCCCCATATTTCAGGTAAAGCATTTTTTCCCTCATTTCTGCCAAACTTCACCTGAGCCCAATACTCTCTCTGTCTCTCTTCCCCATCGATCTAATTCCTCCCAGTAGCAATCCACCGTTCACCCCGCCGAGTACCGGCCACCAAACTAACCACCAGTCCGCCATTGGCCACCCGGCGTCGCAAACTCGCAGCAATGACGCAGCGTGCCAGCAAGTCAGCAACATCTGTCAAAGCTTTGAGGTCGGATTTCGTAGTTGAACCTGCTATTAACACTGTAAGCACACTTAAGTAGATTTCTTGGAAAACAAAGAAGAGTTAGATTAATTAATTACTTCCAGTTTTCACTTTCATTATTTGGAATTGGTTGTATTATGCAGAATGTGTTTTCATGTTTCCGATAATGTGGGTTTTCCAACTTCAAGTACGGAATTGGAAATTAGGAATTGGAATTGTTTGATTTGTTTGTAAATTGTAACTTATTTTTCTAATTGTAATAAATTAGTAATAGATACAGTATTACTGATTAATGAATTAGGATGGAAAAAGGAACTTCTTTTGTTTTTAAATTTTGAGGATGGATATATATAGGAACACAGAATATTGATTTGTTTTGATTTGTGATTTTAAATATTAATGTGTATTGTATCTGAGTATTTTAATTGATTGTTGTGGCCTGTGAGATTTGAGAAGATGAGTGGAGTTCGGAGAATTAAGTCATGGACTCGTGATTTATTGAAGATGATTTTCAAGTTAACTTTGTTTGATTTGATTTTAGAGGAAGAAATGTTAAGATATTTTAAACGTATGTTTCAAAATTCTAATGAAGAAGATGTTGAATACTATCATTGTCTTATTGAAAATTATTTTTTACACTATTCAGTTTCGCCCCCACTGATCTGATAACCTGGGTCCGCCCCTGGTCTTGTTTCTATAATAATTTAATGGCTATACATATTTAGGATTAATGAGTGAGTAAATATTGAATAATGATAGATTAAGAAAAAATGAGTATAATTTTTACATATCTAATCACATTAATTAACTTTTTCTAATCATGAAAATATGAGCAAATCTATCTTCATGGGACAAGTAAAATGTCATTTATGTTTTGTCTTTATGGGCTCAATTAACTTGATTGAACTGAAAAAATGAATAGTCCATAAAATTGCGAATAACCAGCTTTGATTAGAAGATTCACTATTGCTTCTTTTAGATGTGTTTGATATTTTTCGTGGAAATGGAAAATATTTTCCACATAATTTTATTTTTGATCCGTTTGATAGTATTTTTGTTGCATGAAATTGATTTTCCAACTTGTCTCGATTTCTGCACTTTTCTTTATTTTTAAGAAAAACATATTCCTTGTGGGGAGGTTGAGAAATTATCTTTCACTTTGAATCAACAAAATTCCTTAAATTTACTTTTCATGAAAAATAAGTTATTGGTAATTCAGATGAACCCATAGATCCAAACAAATGATCCAGAAAAATAGTTAAACATGTTTTTTGTCTTAGAAGTAATTTTTCACTTTTTGAAAATCTTGCAAGACGACTCTAAAGTAAGTCAAAAATTTGATCTACTAGATCAAAATTAAGTAAGTCATTGAGATCAACTAAAAAAGTTTGGTGCGTCAATCACACAAAGCCGTGGTCTATATTTTGTATAAACTTTATATCGAAGTGATAAAATATATAAACGCTTCTCGTCAAAACATAAATCATTAGTCATTATCCTACACATTTCGTCGAACTTACGACTTTTGACTTTACTACCAAACTAACACCAATGTAATACATGAGTAAATATTAAGAGCCGGACTTCTCAAACTTTCAAGTCAATATTATAAAGTAGAAGAGTAATTCTTGCTTTTAAGTCTAGTGAAATTTGCGTAAGATATTTACATTTACATTGACGATTTTGGTCGAATGATGGTTTGGGACAGATTTTCATAAAATTAGTTTTGTCCATAAATCATTTTCAACATGAAATCCATAAATTTTTTCTATTTTAAAATTACATGTTTTCCAAAAAAAAAAAAAAAAAAAAAGGTTCAATTGTAAAAATCTCCCCCCCCCCCCCCCCCAGCTTTAAAAACTATTTCAATACTGCTCAATTGAGTAGAACATAATAATAATCCGTTATGGCATCATCCAAACAAACCCCGATGTTATGAAGGGCAATATGGACATTTGAACCACTCTACAACAGCGACAGCAGGAGGAATCTTTAACTCCAGTAACAACAAGCACAGTAATATTATCAATTAATTAAAATTAATTGATTAAAACCGAAATTTTAGTATAAAGCAAAGTGATTTTGATTTCAATTCCTAAACATTCTTCACCTCTCTCAGATTCTTTCTCCTTAATCTTCTGCAAAAATTTTATATACACCATTTCACGCTTATAGAAGTAAGGGAGAGCGAAAATTGAATTCGCAGCAATGCAGGTAAAATTGTTAATAATCTTTATCTTTTTGACTTATTGATGTGAATTATTTTTGCTAAAATTTGGTATTGTTTGCTATCTAAATTTGTTAGACAAGAACCGTAGAAGTACTGCGCGTATCAGATCTAGCAAGTGAGAGGGAAATCCACGAGTTTTTCTCTTTTTCTGGTGAAATTGAAAACATTGAGATCCGCAGGCACGCTGTTAATTTTCTTTTCCATTTAGAGATTTGTTGTATCGTAGTGTATTCATGTGTGAGTAATACTGACAGTACTGATTTTTGAATATTTGCAGAGAGCCTGGGCAGTCAAAGACTGCATTTGTGACTTTTAAAGATCCAAAAGCTCTCGAAATTGCTCTGTTGTTGTCGGTAATTTCCTGGGCTCTTTACTCTTGTTACCTGTTAATAGTAGTTTAGCTCTTTATGAATTTATGTGTCATTTTTGGGATAGGTGGCACGGAGCGTGTGCAGAGTAGGATGTAGATGTTCTCTGAGAATATAGTAATTTTTGGTTTTATTAGTGCTGATTGCATAAATAGAAATTGTTTGAAAATTTGTTTTGCCATGTTCACTGATTAAATTAGGAGTAATATGGCAGATAATAATATACTGAGTTGCAAGACATTATTAATGTGAAACTCTTTTTAAATAGAAGGATGTATAAGGTCCAAATATTCAATATACATGCAGTAATGGATATTAGTGTTTTAATTTCAACTCCAGATCTTTCACATTTTTGAAAAGAAGTGGAAAGTCACGAAATAAAGAGGGATAAGACATATTTATGTTTCAGATTAGATGAGAATTAATTATCCAAGTCTTCGAGTTCAAATCATTGGTCCGGGGAAAAGGAATAGGAGATCCTAAGGAAGCAAAGTTAAAGCAATCCAGTCCACAGACTATTAGGGAATTTAGGTTAGAAGAATTCAGCTGTATATTTGAGAGACAAATACTCATTAATTTGGACAGTGATGTCATTTGAACTACTGTGGTAGTCGAAACGGCAGATTATACTTCTTTCTGCTTTTATTTTATCTGGTCTTGGTATCTAGCAATCATTTTTTTTGGTCATTCTGCTGCTCTTTGCATTTGAAATGGAAGCATACAGCGATATAAAATATTCTCATTGGGAATTGGCACGTTATTGGTACCAGTTGCGAACTAACAATTAACAAAGAACATTGCTCTGGTGCATTGCTACTTAAAGGTCACCATAAGCGTTGGGAATTTGCCACTGATATGCCTCATTGTATCTAGGACTAGTCCCTCCCTAATATGTTACTGTAAAGGATAACTCTATTTTCACAATGTGGTCTACAATGTGGATCACAATCACACTCACATGGAGGTGGGAGCCACAAAATTGTGGCTCCCACCTCCATGTGAGTGTGATTGTGATCCACATTGTAGATCATATTGTGACTATAGCATTATTGTACTGTAAAAGCTACCATCAGTTAAAATTTTCATGGTATTATAAATTTGACAACCCAACATGAAATGGAATTGGTAATGCTTGCACTTGAACACGTGAGGAACTTTGATTCTAGAGATTAGAACACTACGATTTGTGTGCATTTGCAGGGAGCAACTATTGTGGACCAGATTGTTACTATAGTACCTGCTGAAAACTATGTACCACAACCTGTGGATCAGGTAAACTATGTTTTAATTTAAAATGTCTTTTTTTCCTACACCATTTATTAAATCCGAAGCTGTGATGCTGCGTATTCAGGAAGGAAGGGTTGTCGAAAATGCCTTGAGCATGTCTCAGGAAAATACTTCTCCAGTACCTGAGGTAATCAAACATAATGATTGAATCTCATGTCTCAAATAAGTAGCAATATGGGATATATTTTGAGTGATAAATTTTTACTAGTTCTGATTCTATAGGCTCCTGCATGTGGTCAGGAAATGATGGAAGTAGAAGTAAGAAGTAGGCAAAATATTCTTATATCCATCCTTACTTGTGATGGTTGATGACAAAAGATAATTAAGTTCATCTCGCTCTTTCGGCTCAGGATATTGATATCTGATTGTTGCAATACTTTATCTTATCTCTGATACCAGGGCAAAACGAGTCCAACTAATGGGAGCGTATATGTTAGTAAAGCTCAAGATGTTGTCTCGAGTATGATTGCAAAAGGTTTAGCTCTCAGACAAGATGCCATGAATAAGGCCAAAGCATTTGATGAGAAGCATCAGCTGACGGCCAATGCATCCGCCCGAGTGAATTCTTTTGACCGCAGAGTTGGGCTGACAGATAAACTCACTGTTGGAATTACAGTGGTAAATGAGAAAGTTAAATCTGTGGACCAAAGATTTCAAGTCTCTGATAAAACTGTAGCAGCTCTAATGGCAGCGGAGAGGAAATTAAATGACACTGGATCAGCTGTCAAATCAAGCAGGTTTGGAATTCTTCCGTGTTAGCGTGTTCTGTAATTTGTCTGTGTTTATCTCTGTCTTGACTAAGAACGCAATTCCCTGTTTATTATATTTTAGCTTTTCATTCACATATCATGCCATATATCTGGAGGTTCTATGCTTAACATGATAGCTTTTGATTCAATGTAAACAAGAAAGTTTTAGACGATAAATCTCTGCATTTTTTGTCTTTCTTTTTCAACATGAGTATTTTTAGCTGCACTGAAAATTTGAAGCAAGGCTTTTGTGGAACATTGATTGTTGGCTTCAGTAGCCCCCCTAAACTAGGCTGGCAACTAGAATGCATAATTTTTCATTTATTTGGTTTATATAAAATCTATGGAATTGACTATTTGAAATGATCAGGTATGTGACTTCTGGAGCAGCTTGGCTGAATGGTGCTTTCAGTAAAGTAGCAAAGGCTGGACAAGTAGCTGGTACAAAAACTAAAGAGAAGTGGAATTTGGCATTATCAAATTTGACTGCAAAGGTTTGTGTTCTAGCTCACTTTTTGTTTGGTTATTGTGAAGGTTTCTCCGGCAATAAATGAACGGAAATAAGTGCAGAATGGGAATTCCGGTGAATGCATAAAAGCTTTAGCCTCTGTTATTGTAAATTAAAAGCTACTACTATTCCTGCTAAACTAATAAATTTTACCCAAATACTCCCTCAGATTTTATTGTAGTTCCTTATTACATCTCTTGGTTTTAATCCACCTTCATCTATAGATCGACCAAACTGAGTTAACCATTAATTTAATGTTTGTTTATCTATTTACAATTGCGGCCTATCATTCATCCCTGATACCTTTCTGCTGGCATGGCTACGAATTTGTTCCTTATTCAGGAAAGGAGGGGGGAAAAAAAGTTTAGCATGCAGGTCATCTTTTTCCTTTTCAATAGAACTCTTAATGTAAATGGGCACATATGTTTTATCAGAACAATGAAAGCACATGATTACACTGTAGTTAGAGTATGATTACCATAGAAAATTGTTATTTTCTTATCCATAAATTATAAAACATGCTATTTTCTTATCGATAAACAAAAAAAAACACGTTACTTTCTAGCCAAGTCAGCCTGTTCTTTCTGTTTGGTTGATGATACTTTTCAGTCGCTGCCAAAAATCAATAATTTCATCCATTTCTTACTCAAAAAATAGTCCGTCATTATCCTAATTTTGTATGCAACACACTTTATTTATATAGTAAAATTTGCTTCTCATGGATTTATCTACAAAAGCATATTCTTTATTACATCTCAAAGGGGGGAAAATAGTTTCTTCCTTCAGTTTTTCGAAAACATACAATGTTACTAATGACTACCATTATTTTTATTGCAAAGTTATTTTTATTACCTTGTACATGTGCCATTTGTTTGAATTTAAGGTTTTAAGTTCTGTTAAGTTGATTGTTGTCGAGACTTGTGACCTTAGCCGTCAATGTCCCATAGTTGTCCCCATACCAGTCTGCAGTTAAAACAAGTCGTGTAGTGCACATCTATTTTAGTGCTAGGTATAAAGTTACCTTTTGCTCCTGTTGACTTGAAATGTACCAATTCATTCTTTCACATCGTTTTTGCATGTGCAGGATCGTCCTATAGCTGCATAAAACCAGACGCTTGAAGCCACACAGGAATGCTTGCTCTTAGTCCAACGGTCTGTTTGAGAATGATTTAGCATGGATTGGACAACGTAGTACAAATCTCTGTCAATAAACCCGCCAAGTTGATTGTATTCTATCAACGATTCGTTTGATTATTTTGATTGATTTGTTTGATTTTGCTTTCCAAGAATAGTCTTGTGTGCTTTGCTAATCTGTAACTTGTGAGGGTGTGACAATTTTTTGCAATAGAGGAAAATGAATTTGTATTGGCATTGAATTAATCTTGCTGCAGTCCAACACTCAAAATTGTGTAGTCATGGGGAAATTATATTTTCCAAAAACATTATATTCCTCAATTAATCCTGCACATGGGAATGTATCAATCAAGTACTAAGGGTTCGAGCCATAAGGGACGATTCTAAATGAAGTTCTCTGGTCAGCCTGCTTGTTTTAGCAATACTTACAGGAGAAGGGAGGTTTGAGTTTGACTGGATCTCGATGACCATGTTCGGTATATAGACAATATTCTGGCATTTTTCTACCAAGATCTGTCCTTGTTGACTGAGAGAATATTTTACTTGACAGTTAGAAGTTATGTGCATGTGCATCCAGATTGTTTATTTTAAGGTTTGCTTTGTTCTTGTATAAAATAGTTGGCATTGAATTGTAACCTTGTACAGACTACGGAAAGGGTTTCTTCAGGCATTGGCGATTTCTTTAAAGCGAGTTGTCAGGCAATTCATATGATATTCAACGTTTCTTGTGTGTTTGACAAGAAATTCGTATTTTACTGATATCTAAATGGCATTGAATTATTCTATTTTAAAGCCTTGAGAAGTCAAATTATATAAGTTAATGAAAGAAAATGGTATTTGTTCGATATTATGTACTAAAAGGGGCGGAGATAGGATGTGCAAGACTGGACTGCGATCCACCCCTCACCCTGTGAGGAAATGGTGGCCAATAGCTAGGTCACCCGGCCCCCATTCCAAAATATCTGATGCGTGTCGCAATGCACCAAAATAATAAATAAATTTCTTGTTCACTATTACTAAGAATATAGCAGTGGAAGTAATGGTCGATCCCATAAGGAATGGAACTAACTTAGTGTCATGTCAATTAGAATCGTAAAAAGGGGGTTTTTGTTTTGAATTGTTTGTAAATGATTTAACTAATAACATAAAGCAATTAAAATGATTGAGATAAATATCAAATGTTGACGAGTCCTAGTTCTCAGGTTCAGTTGTATTCTATCACAATGTTATCACTTTCCAAGTAACAAGAGTTCAATTTCTTCTTTGATTTATCACCCGTAAATAGTTAATAAGCTCTAACTATTCCAATTCTCCCTTAATTGCATTTAATTAGAATAAGCTCTCTAATCAAACATTAGTCATTGAATAACCTAAAACTAGCTCTTTAGATTTAAGACAACAACTATATAATGGTTGAGAAGAATTAGGGTGAATTAGGTTATCAATCACACAAGCTCGTGACAATTAACCTAAGTTGGAATTATCTATGAAAATTATTAAATTTCCACTTGCTACTATGATTTGAACAACAAGACGATTACGGATCCAATCATTCAAAATAGCAAATCTCAATACAACAAATTAAATGATAAGGCCTTAATCAAATAAAGAATTGCATTGATTGAATAAAAACGCATAAGAATCCAACAAATCAAAGTAAAGAATTTAGAACTACGTTACTAGTTTGGAAAAGCAATAACAAATTGATATGAAATACAACTTCCCCTTCATACTAGGTATGGAGCTTAGCCACTCAAAGCCATGAAAAATTCTGGAAGTTTCTTTTCTTGATTCGCCTTCTCGAGTCACTTAATTTTTCTTCCAATCTCCAAGCAAGCCGCTCCCTCTTTCAATAATTATTTCACACTTTTTTCTGTCATGAGAACCCCTTTTTATAGCCTCAATTTCGTGCCCTAGCTTTGGGAGCAAGAAATCCCAAAATTATGGAAAGAATTAAAATATGGTAATTTTGACTGGAGACTTACGGCTGTGACATTTAATTTACGGCCGTAAATGAGTTTCTGTATATTTCCCAAAAATTGAAGTTACGGCCGTAACATATTCACTTACGGCTGTAAAGGGGTTTCTGCTGATTTTCTTCTTTTAAAGGTTACGGCCGTAAGGATATGTCTTACGGCCGTGAAGGCGTTTCTACTGATTTTTGCACAACGATATGAAAACGTTTACGGCCGTGACTATATGTATTACGGCCGTAACGTATTTGCACCCAAGGTCCTCAATCTTCGATTTTAAGCGCATTTTGGTACTTTTTCCTTCTTTTCTCTTCCTTTGTGATCCTATACAATATAAAACATAAAATGCATTAATAATACTTAGATAGAATCACATTATGGCATATTCAAGGATATAAGTGTATAAAATAAACGTTAATATAACACTTATCAATATCCATTGATCAATTTATCAGTTAGAGAGAGAGAGAGAGAGAGAGAGAGAGAGAGAGAGAGAGAGAGAGAGAGAGGTTTTTAAAAATCTGAAATTGTAATCTCTCTCTGAAGACTTCACACCCCGATCATAGCGTCCGTGAGAGAGAAAAACTTCAAGTCCGCGAGAGAAGAAAAAATTGGAAAAAAAAAAGTTCAAAAAAATTTGAAATCAACATGCATGTCCTTCATCATCATCTTCAAATCAAGTATTCAAGGTTAAAAACCGGGTACAATACGTAAATACATAGGTGTAACATCCTATAATTGAAAAATATCAAGTTTTCAAACTATTCGCAGTATTACTGAATTTCTTATCATAACTTTAGAAAAATGCCAGATTCTCATGAGAGAGAAAAATGTCAAATTCTCATATGAGAAAGTGTATATTATTTGATTCTTTAAATAGATATGGAAGCTATTAATTAAGAATTAGTTATCATTTGGGTAGGGGTTGATTTAGGTAGTTACAATTTTCGAAAATTTTTCCCAACTCACTCACTCTCTCTTTCCAATCTGTCATTTTCAACCTCCCTCATCATCGTATTTTTGGAGGCCATTACAGGTAAAATAGTACCAGATTATCCGATGATTACATTATGTAATGTCATATAATGTTACAGTCATGTAATGTTACATGTTATAATCATTAATTAATAGTTATCGTTCTGTAATGTTATGTAACGTGTTGTAATTTACGACCAAGATTGTGTAATATTCATTTCTATTATTTTTCTTCGTATTGGTTCAAATTGAAGCAATGTTACAGTCATTGTAATATTGTATAATTGTATTTTATCGTTCTGTAATCTATTGTAACTTAATGTAATTTTGAAAGAGATAGATATGTAATTTTCTTTAATTGTGTTCATAACATGGAAAAAGCACATACTCTTTTCAGCTACGATAAATATGAGATGTCTTGTAACCAAAAATGTAATAACAACCAAAACAACTCTGCACACACAAAACTTAACTTGTAACACCTAATTCAATAAAAATGTTACAACGCAGAAAATATAAAACAAAATCTTGACTAATTAATTTATTTCAACCTCTAAATTGACGGTTGTCATTTGCAAAAACAAGATTTCCTAAAATACAAAAGAACATGATCATTGATAAAGAAGACTCCCTTCCACTTCAACCTCCACTCTACAGCAGCAGAGCCACCATGTCGACGGCGATGGCTTCATTTTGTTCTTCACCATGTTTATCTGCTCAAAAACCACCATATGGAGTCTCAGATTCCAATTCATAGTCCAATCTTTTAACAACTATACCCAAAACACTAAGATCACCTCGATAATATTCGCACAGATAGTGTTTGCAATTACCTTGGCCACTTGCACATTTTCACCGACAAGGTAGTCTTGTACTGCTTCACCAGCTCCTGTTGCAGCTGTGGACTCTGTTGATGTTGGTAAGGCCCACGAACAGAATCGTTGCTCTTAGAATCTTGGTCCATGTGGAATCTCGAATCGCCTCCACCCCCAGAGAATGAAGACACATGTCGTTGAATAAATCCACCCCAAGGCTAGTTCATGTGTGAACTAGAAATAGGGATTTCAAAATAACTACGCATTTTCTAAAACTTTTACACATTTTTTGTGTGATTATCGAAATTTGTTGGGGGGGTTTTTGTGCGTCAGGATATGGAAACTTTTTGTATGAAGGAAAAAGTGCGATTTTTGGGGAAAGATTGAAGAGATATAGCTGGAATAGAGAGGAGCGAGATTTAGGGCTTCATAGTGAGATAGGAAAGAGAGAGAAAGACGAATTACGTATAATTCTAAATACTTTTGAAACCTGGTATTTATCTATTGAGTGAATGAATAACTAGTGTAGAGCTTAATTATTTCTTAAAAACCTCATATCTTAACTCTAAAATCTAAATTTTGTATATGTGAAGAAACTTGAGTAATTCGAATATTTATTGGATTTTAAATGTAGATTAATGAATTTATATGTGCTTTGAGGTTATATATGATTTAGGCTAGAATTAGAATTGAAATCGGTGAAAAAATTGGGTCGAGCTTGTCATTCAATAGAGGAAGAGACGTTTGTACGCCTCTTTCGGTTGCCCACGAACACAACATCCGTGGGCCTTTCGCTTGCCCATGATCACAGCATCCGTGGGTCAATCCCACCCAAAGTCCATAGGCAAACCCACGAAAGACAGTTCGTGGGTTAGATTCACGAACTCTAATTGGGTCATCTGGATGGCTTAGGTGGCAAATTTTTTAACATTAATTGGTGATTGGTATATTTCTCGGTCATTTCATATTTGGAATATTATTATTTACATTTATGTATGTTGCCCAAGGTCACACTTTGGGCTGACCTTCCCCGTGGCCCAAGTTCATACTTTTGGCTGACCTTCCATTTTGTCCAAGGTCACAATTTGGACTGACCTTCTCTATGACCCAAGGTCATACTTTGGGCCGATCTCATTTACAATGATCGACATTAATCCCAACCTGTTTTACAGGTCGACCCGTCCCTTTGGGTCAGGGTCGGTCTAGTCACCTGGTCTGTTTCTTGAAACCCCCAATAATCATGGACCAAGCTCATTCTGGAGGGCCGACCTGTACATCAGTACGACGTGGCCTTACCTTGGGCCAGTCTTTTTCCTTAAACATGTTGAGGGGCTATATTTTAGGCCATACATTCTAGTGAATTAAGGTAATTTCCTACTAGACATTTCCTTACCTAAAGAGAGTCCAAGTCACATAAGGGATGTTCCTCTATAAGGTAACTTCTTTCAATAAAGATTTCCTTTCCTATTAGGATGATGAGACTTATTTTTTAGCTTTGTAAATGGGGCTTAATTGATCATAATTTAGGACATATATTGATATTCTCATAAGCTCTTGAATATTCTCTCTATATATTATTTTCTTCTTCTCCAAAAATTTAATTCTTGCACGGGAGGGGCAACGAGGACATCCCTCGATGCCATTTTTTGCAGCTCCTTTGGAAGTTTGGATCATCTTCTTCAACAAAAGAATAGCTCGTGGTCTTGTAAAGTCAAGGTTAGAAAAATTGCAGCATCAATTGGTGCCGTGTGTGGGAATCAATACAAATAGCCACGGTCAACATCCGAGAAACTTTCCCTACCACATCTACAAGGTCCTCCTTACTAACTAACCCACTTGTTGACGAAGATAATCCTCACCCCCTTGAAAAAACACAAGAAATTGGAGATCCGTATAGCTCTAACCAAGGGCAGATATGTAAAGTGAGAAGCTTACAACGAACCCCAACAACATGTGAATGAACTCCGACATATTATCTGGCAACAAGCCGCTCTTCAGCCTCTTCTAAAGACAGGGACCTGAGAGGTCTCGTCCCTGGATGGGCATATACTAGCCACTCTCATTGGTATAAGCTCCTCAGGAATCATAAATGCCCCTCTCATCAATGAAGGATCGGTAGATATGACGCAACATGAGATCTCTGAGACCTTACTTTCAAGATCATGTCATAATGATCATCATAAATCAACCTCTAAAATCGATCTTGCAAAAGCCCGATGCACTATTGGAGAGTTTGACCTTACATGTGGACAGAGCATTAAATTTTGTTGGCTCGGGGGCCAGCACTACAAGGTCTCCAAATGGCATGACATTCAAGAATTATTGTGCTAAACTAGTGAAGTCAATCCAACTCTTTCTTTGTAAAAATAACAAGGTCGTTCAACGGCATGACCTTCACATATTACTGTGCTAAACTAGAAAAGTGAAAGACCATCTCTTTCTTTGTGAAAATAAATTACAAGGCCTCCCAACGGTATGACATTCACAAGTTATTGTGCTAAACTTTCAAAGACAAAGATCGGCTTTTTTTTTGCGAAAATAATTTACAAGGTCGCCCAATGGCACCTTCACAAATTATTGCACTAAACTTGTATAGTCAAAGGTTAGACATTTCTTTGTGGAAATAATTTACAGGGTCGCCCAATGGCATGACATTCACAAATAATTGCGCTAAACTTGCAAAGTGAAAGACTAGCTCTTTCTTTGTGAAAATAATTTACAATGTTGTCCTGCGACATGACCTTCACAATTATTGTGCTAAACTTGCAAAGTCAAAGACATGCTCTTTCTTTGCAAAAATTATTTACATGGTCACCTAATGGCATGACCTTCACAATTATTATTATGCTAAACTCGCAAAGTCAAGGACTGGCTCTTTCTTTGCGAAAATGATTTACAAGGTCGCCCAACGGCATGGCCTTCACAAATTTTGTGTTAAACTTGCAAATTCAAAGACCAGTTGTTTCTTTGTCAAAATAATTTACAAGGTCATCCAACGGCATGACCTTCACAAATTATTGCGCCAAACTTGCAAAGTCAAAGACCAACCCCTTCTTTGAGAAAATAATTTACAAGGTCGCCCAATGAAAAGAACTTAAAAAATTATTGTGCTAAACTTACAAATTCGAAGGATCTTTTTTTGTAAAAATAATTTACAAGGTCGACCAACAACATGACCTTCACAAATTATTGGGCTAAACTTACAAATTCAAAGGCCAGCTCTTTCTTTGTGAAAATAATTTACAAGGTCTCCCAACAACATGACCTTAACAAATTATTGTGCTAAACTGGCAAAGCAAAATGAAAATCCTTTGTTTGTGAATTAATGAAATTGATGAGGTAGGGTCACAGACATGACTTCTACGGATCAAAAATTACTTACAAAGCCAAAAACATGACATTTTTTTGTGAATTAATGAAATTGATGAGGTCGATTCATAGGCATGACCTCTATTGATAAAAAAATACTCATAAAGTAAAATAAATTACCTTTGTTTTTGAATTAATAAAATTGAAGAGGTCGGGTAAGAGGCATGACCTCAACCTATCACAATTACTCACATAGCCAAAGGCAAGACCTTTCTTTGTAAATTAATGAAATTGATGAGATCGGGTTAGAGGCATGACCTCTGCTGATCAAAAATTACTCACATAGCTAAAAGCAAGATCTTTCTTTGTGAATTAATGAAATTGATGAGGTCGGGTCAGAAACATGACCTTTACTGATCATCAATTACTTACAAAGCCAAATGCATAACATTTCTTTGTGAATTAATGAAATTGATGAGATCGAGTCATAGGCATGACCTCTATCAATTAACAATTACTCACAAAGTAAAAGGAAAGACCTTTGTTTGTGAATTAATATAATTGAAGAGGTCGAGTATGAGACATGACCTCAACCGATCAACAATTACTCACGTGGCCAAAGACAAGACCTTTCTTTGTAAATTAATGAAATTGACGAGATCATGTCAGAGGCATGACCTCTACCAATCAACAATTACTCACATAGCCAAAGGCATGACCTTTCTTCGTGAATTAATGAAATTGATGAGGTCGAGTCAGAAACATGACCTCAATCTATCAATAATTACTCACAAAACCAAAGGCAAGTATTTTCTTTGTGAATTAATAAAATTGATGAGGTCGGGTTAGAAACAAGACCTCTAGCAATCAAAAATTACTCACAAAGCTAAAGGCATGACCTTTCTTTGTGAATTAATGAAATTGATTAGGACTTTTCTTTTTGAATAATGAAATTGATGAGGTCGGGTGAGAAACATGACCTCAACCAATCAACAATTACTTACAATGCCAAAGGCAAGACCTTTCTTTGTGAATTATTGAAATTGATGAGGTCGGGTGCATGACCTCTACCAATCAACAATTACTCATAAAACAAAACCAAAGACCTTTGTGTATTAATGAAATTGATGAGGCCAGGTCATAGGCATGATCTTTATCGATCAAAAAATACTTACAAAGCCAAGGGAAGACTTTTCTTTGATGAGGTTGGGTCATATGCATGATCTCTACTGATCAACAATTACTCACAAAGTCAAGGACGAGACATTTTCTTTATAAATTAGTGAAATTGATGAGGTCGGGTCATAGGCATGACCTCTATCAATCAACTATGACTCACAAAACAAAACGAAAGACCTTTGTTCGTGATTGATGAGGTCGGATCAGAGGCATAACCTGAATATGCATCCATGAAACTTAAGAGTTCGTGACTTGTAGCAGCATCCACCATCTAGTCAATTCGTGGATAAAGAAAGCTATCTTTTTTGTAGGCTTTATTGAGGTCGGTTAAGTCGATTCAGATCCTCTAACTCCACTTCTTTCATTACAAGGACTGGATTGGTAACCTACTTTGGGTTCTGAGCTTCTCTAATAAATCTATTGCTTACCAATTTATCTACTTCTTTAGCCAATGCTTCATATCGCTCTAGGTTCAGAGGCTTCATTTGTTGTTGCTTAGGTCGAATATTAGGGGTCTATGTTGAGTTTTTGGTAGGCTACTATGGTATCTATCCTTTCCATGCCAGAATGGCTCCATGCAAAAACGTCTAAGTTGTCTTTAGAAAATGGTGAGTGTACATTTTGGGTGAACTTTCCCTTCGAGTTTCTCTTCTTTGACTCCAGTATTGCAATTCTTTGCTTTATCACTTTTAGTTCATTTACTTCTACGAATTTGTTTTAAGAGGGTATTCTTTCTCCAAGGTTGGTCCAGTTCTGGTAGTAGCTATTTTGGGAGGTTGACGACTTGGATTTTCTAAGTGGCTGAACACACTCCCTTCACATCTTTGAGTATGGTGTGTGTTGGGGAGAGTCCGTCCTCCTGCATTGGTTTCTTCTAGAGTATCTTCAACGAAGCACAGACTTCTCCTTACAGAGTGAGAATTTTTGTGTCATCGATTAAGGGACTCAACTTCTACTGTTGGACATGCAATATTTTGATTTTGTTCAATGCGGGCTATAGTGTTGGTGGGGTGTTCCAATTTTTCCATGAATAGATCCATACAAGGATCTACAACACCCCTTGAGGTCTCACTAAGGCCAAAGTTTGGGGATATTTCTGTCAGAGTTCATTGTTCGAGCATTGCTGGAATGCAAACTTTGACTCATTTTGTAGAAATTTACACGTAATTTCAAAAGAGGTATTTGATGAAATGGCAGATTTTATTTTTAAGAAGGAATTTCAATTCCTTTTTGTTGGTTTGTGGAGATCCTTGTTTTCTCTAGCACCAAAACTGTTGACGTCGCAGAATAGTACATACATGTGTTACTTTTTTAGTCAACTTAAAATGAACGAAAAATAGAAAATAAGGTTAAGAAATGGGTTTCACGTGAGAGATAGATTCGGGCTTAATATCAGGCTTCAGTAGAACTTTATTACGTATTTTAGGATAATATTTTGGAGAATACAAGTAGTATTTGGAAGATTTATCTCTTTTTTCTTATGGACATCACTTGTTACTATTGCTTCCTATTTATGACAAAATAAGATAATTATTACAAAGAAAATGCAATTTTTTCTCATTTCCAAGACAAATGATGATTAACTTCTATTTGTAGACTTTGATGGGTCCCTATGATCTTGGAATTGACTAGCTGCCTTCTTGATAGGCTGAACGTTGTCACTTCCTATGTAGGCATGGAGTAAACTTGTTGCTCTTTCCAAGTTTTGAGGTTCAAAGTGATCCACTTGCAAATTATTGAGTATCTCGGGAACTTTGACTTATTTCGGAGCATAAGGATAAGTTCAGTTCGGTTAACTCCAAGTTGGGAATAAGCTTACAATACCGAATGCTGAGTTTAGTATTTGTTGAGGTCAGTGATCACTATAATTTTGATGTCAGGTCCCTCTGCTTGGAGGAGTATGAGCTCTATTTAGTTGGACCTAGACTTGACCCCTTAAGTAGTCAAGTATATCAACAGCGACCATAAATGTCCATGATCCATTTTTTGCAGTTGATCTCTTCCTTTCTTAGGTTGCATATCATAGACAATACTGAAACAATTTGGTCTATTGGAACTGGAATCTCAACTGACTTTTTCTATCTCTATTCCATTTCTTTCATTTTGTTATATATATGAGTTTGATAGGACCGTTAAAGCTCACTTTCTAAACTTTCGACATGTTCATAAATTATTATCAAATCTTTGTTCGTATCTTCTTAGACATATAAAGTATTTTTAATAAGATTTATGAATATATTTCCAAGGGGTTTCCCAATTGACTGTTCCTGAATATAATCCTTATGTATAAAGAAGGCAATATTGAATTTAGTGCTTGTTTTAACAACAAATTGTTAAAATTTATAATTTTTTTAATCAACTACTCATTTGATCAATTCTTATCAACAATTTTGTTGAGTTTATTATTTCCTATAAATATATAACGACACCTAAATGATTGACTCGACATGAAAATGATTGGATCATTGAAACAACTTAGTTAAGTTGCTTATGGCCCACTTAGTATGGCTCATTTGTGTTGATCTTTTAGATGTTGATATTAGGTTTTGGTCTAGGTTTTTCGTTGGTCCAATAATTGAGAATCTTCGCCCAGCTTTGTTCTTTATCACAAAGATTACAATGTATAAATTTAATTTTATAAACAATACAAAATTTAAACCATTTTTTAGCCATATACATTTTTCAAAGCCACTTTTTAGTCGCACATTTTACCAAAAAATATCAAAAACAAAAATAAATGCTAACATTCTTTTGTCGAATAGAGCCATAATGATCTTAACCTAGCCCATATATATTGCAATTGTGCCATTATTCTTGTGCTTGTGTGTTTGAAATCAATAGAGTGAGATAGAGAGGCAGTCGAATGGGTGTGAGTTTCTACCATTACTACATTCTTGATTTCTTCCTCCATTTGTGAATTTGTTTTCATCACCACTGATCCATTGTGAGTTTAAAGTTGTGGTAGCCAAGGTGTACAGTTTGTGAGTAGAGCCTTTATTGAGTGTTCGATTGGAGGTTGAAACTGAGCTTGACTTTTTAAAACTCTTCAAGTTACAAATTCAACATCTTTATCAAAACAACCGCTCAGTGAGAAAAATATTAATAAATAAGTATAATAATAAATGATGAAATTTTGTACGTGTTTGGTATTTAATAAAATCAGATTTTTAGTAGATATTGATAAAATTTAATGAGATGTGTGGTTGTAAAGTTGTGGATCTCATAAGATGTGTGGTTAAAATTATTTGTTGACGTTGACTTGAGATTAAAACCGAATTTTAATCCTATCCAACACATGAGCTTTAATTACTAACGCATCTCCACAAAAGCACAAGTGCTCGGTTCTGGTCTGCTAATTAATTTTTATTTATTTAATTATGGGCAGTTATATTCACACAATTTTTTTTTTTATATCTACACCACGTTCTAATTGCAAGAAAGATCTTCAATATTTGTTAAATTTTGCTCTTATGTCCTCAACTTTTTTCATCTCGTTATTATTCTCAACCTTCAATTAATTAACATATTTTGCCTCTAATCACGATTTATATATTCCATTATTACGATAAAGTGCATTGAAAAGATATGCAATATTTATATCGGTTATTTTAAGAGTATGAGAGATAAGTAAGTCTTTTTCATCATCATAACAAATATTTTGGATGACAATCGTCTCTATAGACAATATGTAAAAATTAATAAATAGATGATTATAAGAAAATTTAAAAAAGACTTGACCACGTAAATGTAAAAATAAGGAAATTAAAACTTAGGGATTTTCACAGCAACTAAAATGTGGTGTGATTAACAAAAAATGTGATGTCAATATTACCCTTTAATTAATTGTCTCTTTGCTAACATGGCACCTTTTATTGGAAGAACTACGTGGCCTAAACAATATTACACCCAAGAAGAAAGTAATCCGAGACTCAGTTTGACTACATTTGAAATAATTCTTTATTTTTAAAACTCATTTTTAATTACACATTCACACAATAAAATAATCAACACATAAATTAAAAATTTTCATATTTTTTAACCCCACATTCTTCAAAAAATAACTATTCAGAACAACAATTTCTCTTTATAATTGCCATCAAACGGGTTGCCTCTTAAGATTTTCAAATACATAATTTCATATAACTATTTTTAGCTGAATACCTCAATTATCTTGTTGCATAATATTTTCTCAATAGTTTATAGATTTTTATTTTTTTGTCTTCTACATTTTGTTGAAGAGGTTCGTAGAATGTTACCTAACATTAACTTCATCTGAAATAATTTTAAAAGCAATTTCTTAATCTTTGAAGTAATTTTTGATGTTTCAAAAGTCCTATTCTACGCTCCCCTTTTCAATAAATCGTCATTTCAAACTAATCTCTTTTACCTTTTTTGGTCGAGACATGTTAAAATATGGAATGAAGATACAAAAGATATTTACTTGCTTTGCAATTATATTACCATAATTCATTTCTATAATAATATATTTCTTTCCATAAATTAGTTCTTGAGGTATTATAAATTATAAATTCCTCATTATCATTCAACAATATCAATGAAAAACCTATTCTTCATTCAAACAATTTTTGAAATCTAACATGGTATCAGAGTAATAGGTTAAAGAACCCATACCATTACCGTTCTTCTATGGTTGTTCCGGCCCTCATATCTAATATCTCAAAATCAATCATCGATGCACCACCATTACTTCTTACATTCTTCTGATCAACCCAATCAAATCCTTGTCGACATACCCTTATCGGTGATAACTACCTGCTTGACGTCGAGCCATAACCCGTGCCTTGAATTCCAAGAATAATCTAGGTTTTGTTCTCGGTATCATCACCCGACCAACCCCCGAACCTGCTGCTACCCGGATTTAGGATCGATGATGTGATATTATCTCTTAGCTCCTCCATTCCATCGATCAATCCCTCACTGGAAGCCTTCTGTATCGTGCTAAACCGAACGAATTTTGGGTTGAACTCGAAAAAACGTTTCAACAGAGAGACCGCCCCAAAATGTTTAGACTCAAACGTGAATTAGCCAACCTTCAGCAAGAACAACAATCTGTTACCTCCTACTATGGCTAATTGAAAGAACTGTAGGATGAATTGGCATCACTCAAACCAATAACTGCATGCACTTGGGGTGCAATTACAACTCCCGCAAATTCAGGATGCAAACAGTGTCTATCAATTCCTCATGGGCCTTAATGATAGTTTTCAACAACTTCGGTCTAATATTTTGGCCACTGATCTCTGCCAACCATCAGCAAGTGTTATTCCATACTACACCAAGAAGAGACACAGAGGCTGGTTCAAATTCCTACCTCCCTGTCTACTATCTCTGTTAAGCTCGCTCTTTCTCCAGCAACACAGCAACAACCTCCATGACCCAGGCGTTTTTGGCCACCTGGGATGCCCCTTTATGAAGAGTTTGGGAAGCCGAGTCACTCTAGTATAAAATGCTTCAAAATTTTAGGTTACCTGGAGTGGTGGTCGTCTAAGTCCAAGCTCGGGTTGTCTAGTTTGTCGTCTCCGACAGTTCATCAAGTAAGGGCTCTTGATCTGTCATCTCTGACTGCTCAACAAGCTAACGCAACTTCTAGTTCTTCAACTTCGAGTGCAAGTCCCAGCCTCTCTAACGATCAATATAGCCAATTAATGGAGCTCCTAAAACCCTCCTCCCTCTCCTTTGCAGGTTGTGCTCCTCCTTTTCTCAATTCTCACTTTGCAGGTCGGGTCTCTTCCCCCAAATTTTAGTCGTGGATAATTGATAGTGGTGCTACTCACCACATTACCACATTACCCCTAAAAAGTAATTCTAGTACAATTTCCTCCCCACCCTTTGTATGTCTCCCAAAAGGTGCTCATACCTCCCGTATCTAGTACGAGTGAAATTTCCCTATCTCCCCATCTTACACTTTCTAATGTTTTATCTGTTCTTGATTTTAATTTTAATTTATTATTTATGAGCCAACTAACTAAATCTCTAAATTGTGCTGTCTCCTTTTTTCCCAACATTTTGTACTTTTCAGGATTGAATCACAAAGAAGTTTGTTGAAGTAGGTGAAGAACGTAAAAGACTATACTATTTCAAACATGTTCCAGCCATTGTTCTCCAATCATCCAGCCCTATCACTTTTGACACATGGCACCAACGTTTAGGTCATCCGTCTTTTCATAATGTACCGCTATTTATTTCTGTAATATTTAGGGCGGTTGACATACTGCTTCTCTCTCAGGGGCCCATTATTTTTTAACCATAGTTGATGAATATTCTCGGGTCACTTGGTTGTACTTAATGCGTTTCAAATCCGAAACTTTATCATGTCTTCGAGCACTTTTTTCCATTATTTACATTCAATTTAATGCCAAAATACGTCACATACGCACTGATAATGGTCAAGAATTCCTTGCACACAACACTCCAGATCTTTCTCTGCGCAGGGCGATTTTCATGAATGTACTTACATTGAAACAGCACGACAGAATGGTGTTGCTGAATGAAACACCGTCATATATTGAATGTAGCTTGGTGTCTTCATTTTTCAAGCTCACCTCCCTCTTATCTTTTAGGATGAATGTGTCCTCACAACTACTTATCTCATAAACCGCATTCCCTCTTCCTCCCTACATTGTTCCCTGTGTTTTGGACGTTGCTGCAGCTTGTCATTGGCATCTTCATCAACTCGATATAAATAATGCCTTCCTTCATGGAGATTTACAAGAAGAGGTCTACATGTCGCTCCCTCTCGAATACGGTCAATAGGGGGAGACATGTATATGTCGCCTACTAAAATCTCTTTATGGTCTTAAGCAAGCTTCTCATAATTGGTACTCAAAACTATCTTTTATACTATTGTCTGATGGTTTCACTCAATTTGTTGATAATCACTCACTCTTTACTCGGACTAATGGCTCTTCTCTTATTGTGGTTCTAGTTTATGCTGACGATATTTTGGTTGCAGGTAATGACCTCTCTTCCATTACTTCACTTACAACATCCTTTGATACTCATTTTAAAATCAAAGATTTATGTACCATGAAGTATTTTCTCGGATTTGAGGTTGCTCGATCACCACTTGGGATTTTTGTTGACCAACGAAAGTATACCACTATACCATGAATATTCTGACAGACTTTGGACATTTCGGGTTCCGGACCTTCACTTTCCCATAGATCAGAATTTGAAACTAAACCCTGATGATGGTATTTCTTTGACTGATCCTAGTACATATATACGGTTAGTAGGTAGACTGCTATACTTAATCATCACTAGCCCGGACATCTCTTTCTCCATCAACATGCTAAGTCAATTCATGCAAAATCCTCGTGGTTCACAATACTAAGAAGCTCTTCATATCTCCACTACTTGAAAGGTTCTCTAGGACATGGCCTTCTTTACTCTGCACAAAATGATCTTCAACTTTCAGCTTACTTGGATTTCGATTGAGCTAGTTATCCTAGCACTCGACGTTCCACCACCGAATTTTTCACTTGGTACTGGTCCCATCTCTTGTCACACTAAGTAAAAATTTGTTGTTTCTCGTTCTTCTGCCGAAGCTGAGTATCATGCAAAAACCATGACCACTTGTGAACTTGTCTGGGGCCCTATCAATGCATAAAACAAAATTTATATATAACGAAATAAAAATAATAATAACAATAAAAATGAATCCGTAAAAGTCACAATAGAATATTCAGTTAGATTTTAATTCAAATTTACTCTTCTAGCAGTCTTGGATGCAAAATCAGTAATCAAACTATTAACATCAACTTGTTCTGACATGTTTTCTTCAATAGATATCATTGTCAATCCATTCAATCTATCTTGTGACATTGTTGATCGAAGGTAAGATTTTATCAATTTTAACTTTGAGAAGCTCCTTTCTGCAGAAGCAACTGTGATTGGTATGGTCAAAAGTATTCTATAAGATATCTCCACATTCGGAAAACAACCACCAATTATATTTAAATATTCAAGAACTTGAGTTGCATTCTTGGTCTCTTTCGGCAAGTATCTCACAACTTTCAACTCTAGGAATAACTCATGCCCATTAATATCTGAATCCATTCCATGCCTCAAGAAGTCTTCTAATTTATCACATGAACTCTTTAAATAATCATCATCTGCTGAACACAACTTTTTAAAATCAAATAGAAATCCAAAAAAATTTTCAAATTCTTAAAGTTGTTTAAACCTACACTCAAGAGAAGAAAGAGCTTGATCAACTATGTATAAAAAAATAATCAATTCTAAAAGATTCTTCAGCAGAATGTGTTACTTCATCACTTACATTTTCATGAAATTGCTTCTTTCTATGAATAGTCCGCTTTTCATGAAATTAAGGTTCAGTTTCCATTCGAGTGGCAATTTCCTTAGCAGTAATCATGTTAGTCTCAAATCCTGTTTCTCTATATTTTTCAAAGAACAAAATGAGTGCTTTCAAGTGACATATAGCAGCATCAATGACCATATCACTACTTTGTGACATTTTGCTTACTCTATTAACAGTAGATAATATATTATACCAAATAACCATCCCAAACAAGAATTCAAAGTCCATAATATCTGATAATAAACTTTTTGCTTCCCTGAATGTTTTGGGATCATAACTTATTTCCATTAGGTGAGTTAAAGAAACTTTTATTTTTGGAGCTTGAAATCTTATAGCTTTAATACTTTCTATTCGACTTTCCTGAATGTTTCCCTGAATGTTTTGGGATCATCACTTATTTCCATTAGGTGAGTTAAAGAAACTTTTATTTTTATAGCTTGAAATCTTATAGCTTTAATACTTTCTATTCGACTTTCCTGAATGCTTCCCTGAATGTTTTGGGATCATCACTTATTTCCATTAGGTGAGTTAAAGAAACTTTTATTTTTGGAGCTTGAAATCTTATAGCTTTAATACTTTCTACTCGACTTTCCCAACGAGTTTGTGATAGTGGCTTAAGTGTAAATCCATCTACATTATCTTGCAAAAATTGCCACCGCTTTGTAGAAGATAAAAACAAGACATACAAGCATTGCACAATTCCAAAAAAAGATTTAGCCTCAAGAATTTGCCATATCACAAAGTACAAGATTAAGGCTACGACAACCACATGGAGTGTAAAAAGCTCTTGGATTTATATCTAATACTATTTTCTGCACACCTTTATGCTTACCTTTCATGTTAGAACCATTATCATAACCTTGTCCTCTCAAGTCACCAATATCAAATTGAAGTTCTTGTAATGTATTTATCAATTCATCAAACAATCCTTGCCCTGAAGTATCATTGACTTTTAAGGAATCCTAAAAGAACTCTTCTACCTTAATTGGACTTGTCAAAACATCTACACATCGTATGACAAGAGACATTTTGTTCTTCATGACTTATATCTGCTGTACAATCAAGAATTATTGAAAAATACTTTGCCTCTTTAACTTTTTGGATGATTGCACATGCTAACATGAGTATGAATTCATTTTGAATTTTGTGGCTAAGAAAATGAGAGCGAATTTCATTATTTTGGATACGTCTAACGTGTTCTTTCATAATTGGATCAAAGTCACCAAGCATTTCAATGAGACCTAAAAAATTCCCATTATCCTTTTCATATAGTTTCTCATTACTTCCACGAAATGCCAAATTTTTCTTACCGAGGTAACTGAAAATTGAAACTATTCGGACAAAGACTTCTCTCCAATGTTCTGTATCTTTGTTAATTTGATCTTGTATAACTTTATCAATTGTTTCATTCTTGTTTAATCGTTTCTCCAATTCAATCCATTTTTTCATGTTATCCGTGTGGCTACTACTAATTTTATGACTTTTAAGCTTTGAACTAAGGTTTATCCAGTCATTTGTCCCTTCATTAGCTAATTGCATAGTAGTTTGATTTGACTTGAACAACTTGCAACAAAAGCAAAACACTTTTTTCCAATGAAACCGAGTATACCAACCATATTCTCTCTCTCTCTCTCTCTTCTCTCCATTTGATAAGCAACGAGTGTAATGCGATGAAGAGAAATGCCTTTCTTTTGAATCTTTAGGAAAATTGGTCATATTTACTCTAATAGGTCCCTTCTCTACCAATAAGTCAATTAACTTTAGATGAAATAAATTCTTGATCTTTTTTTTTTTTTTTTTTATCATGTCCAGACAAATGTTTTCTAGTCGACATAATGACTAAATTAGAATAAAATAGTAAAAACAAATCTCAAAATCAAAACTAAAACTAAAACTAAAAACAATGAACAATAGAACCTGTTTTTTTTTTTCTTGACTTTGTCTTTCTTGTTATCTCCAATACAAGACAAAACCTGCCATAAAGGAAAAAAAAGGGAAATTATAAAGTGCTAATTAATCCAAACCAGATCTAGCAATAAATAACGAATATTTCAAAGAAGAATTACAACAAAATTAAGTTTTAAAAAGGAAGGAAAAAAAGAAATGGAAGATATCAATGAACCAAAATAACACAATTATGAATTACAATTTGCAGAGAATCAAAATCATCAAATTGAATATATAAATGCAAAGTTAAATTACCCGAAGAAGAAACAAAGAAATCAAATTCACATAATTTCAGCCACGCCTATGTCGATTGTTGAATCAGGATTTTTTATTTGAGATTTGAGAAGCAATTGTAAATTGTTCTTTGTGAGAACTCAAGAACAAGAAAGGGAGATTTAAACTCAACATAGTTTCTTGAAGGGAGAAGGTGCGGTGATGTTCGAATTCTTGAGGAATGACCGAACGGTCACTGTCGAGACTCGAGAGGAGAAGAAATCTATCGTAAATGCAAGACTGCAAGTTATGAAACTTTGAAATTGAAAAAGGCCTTTACAGGTTCTTAAAAAAAAACCAAAAATGGGCTTCTGGGCTTTTTTCTTGGGCCCTAATCCATTGCTTATATTGAGTGGAAATTACACCTACCCCTACTTTTAAAGATCCAATTTCATAAGTAAGATTAAACCTATATAACTTCAAAAATCAGGTCTTAATTCAATTTATAAATATAAAATATAAAATTATTATTATTGTTATTTTCTTAAATTAAATTAACTACACCCACCCCCAAATTTAACCCTAATTTCAGCCTCATTCACATTCCACACCACCACGCCAAATCCCTCATCCTCACCACCACGCCAAATCCCTCATCCTCTCTCTCTCTCTCTCTCTCTCTCTCTCTCTCTCTCTCTCTCTCTCTCTCGTTCCATTCTCACTGTATCACTTCTGATTTAGGAGTCCATATGCCAAAGGATCGGCACTCTAGAGTTTTATCAGCGCCGCCACAGTGTTAACGTGCACAAAAGTGCCTGCCAGTAGTGTCAACGTCATGCACTGCAGGGACTGTCCTGCGCGGCTTACCTTGAGGCAGCAACGTCGCCGTTGCTTCGATCAAGCAATGACCCTACTGAGTCGATCTAGCGGCGGCCATTAGAAGTCAGATCCCAACAGCGGCTCCGTTCCAGATTTCTCTCTTGAAATTGGTTGTGGTCGTGGGTGCAGTGGTGGCGGTGGTGGCGGATATGTTATTTTTAGGCCGTGTTGATGGCGGGCGGATCTATTATTTTTGGGTCGTGTTGGTGGCAGTGGTGGAGGATCTGTTACTTTTGGGTTGTGTTGTATGTACTTGGGAGGTGGACTTGACCGGTGGTGGTGCTGGTGTTGTGTTGTGCCTGTATATTGGTATATGTTGCAGTGGAATCAGGAGGTGGTTGAAATTGAGGGTGGTGGTGGAAATTGGGGCTGGTGCTTGTGTGTTGCGTGTGGCGGTGATAGCTTGCAAGTGTAGGGGTCGATGGTGATCATCCGGCGGTGACAGTTGGGATGAGTTGGAGAAGAGATGGTGGTGCAAGTTGGGGGTTGGATGGATTGGTGAATCCTGACTGCAATTTTTTTTGGCGGCAGCGGCGACGAGGCGGTGTTGGTGGGCCTCAACGATGAGATGGTGGTTGTTGTGAACTGATGGTGGTGAGAATGTAACGTGGGAAAGTTTTCGGATATACTGTGACCTAATAATTAATAAGTGAATTGTGACTTAATAATATGAGAATTGTGACTTAAAAGATTGGTGACCTCATAATTTGATAAGTTGTGACCTAGAAATAATTCGGAATCGATTAATTTAAAACTTGTGACCTTGCAATTATTTGTGACTTGATAAAACTGTTATTGTGACCTACTATTTTGATAAATTGTGATCCTGAAATTATTTGTGACTTAAGTAATTTACATTTTGTAACCTGAATTTATCTTGTATTGTGACCTGAATTTATCTAATTAATAAAAAAATCTAATCATTTAATTTAGTTAAATAATATTATCTACAACCTGATTTTTGAAAACTTTTAAGTCATATCTTAAAATTGAAATGGTGTATAGTAAACATCTTATATATGTATTTTTCCCTTATATTGATTATACTCAAGGCCGGGTCTGTGACATGGTAGTCTTACACCCACAGTATATCTCACTTTATTGTGATAATGAGGCTGCCCTTCATATTACTCGCAACCTAGTCTTCCAATAACTCACTAAACACATTGAAATTGATTGTAATTTCGTCAGTGAGAAATTTTTATTCGAACTATCCTACCTACTCACGTTTCCACCAAGCTTCAATTGGCTGATATTTTCACCAAGGCTCTCGGGAAGGATCTTTTTCAACATCTCACTCGTAAGTTGGGCATTACAAATCATCATACTCCAACTTGAGGGGGAATGTTAAAATTTCAAATGAAGATACAAAAGATATTTACTTGCTTTGCAATTATATTACCAAACTAATATTCGCACCCGTGCGTTGCACGGAAAAAATTGTAATTAATAATTAATTAATAAATAAATAATTTAATATATTCAATCATTAATGAAAATGTGAGAAATATATAAAAAAAACAGTTAAATTTATAAATCTTAATCTTATCTTATCTTAATATATATAATAACATGATAGTTGGCCCTATTTTTCCCCCAAAACTGCTGTCATATTTTTTATTTTTTTATTGTTAAAAAAATGGTCAAAATATGGCTTTTCGTTGTTTGGTGCAAGTCATTAATTAATAAATTATCATTAATACCAACTGCAACTGGATCAGTGCATTGATACCGACAAAATGTTTAATCATTTTTTTTTATCGTAAATTTTTTTTGATCGTATAAAATTTTTTTGATCGTAAAACGTGTAATCATTTGTATAATTCAAATGGTCCATGCACATTAATATTTATTGTATGTTATATTATGGAGCAGTTAACGTCTAAGGAGTGTTGAGAATATTTCTAACTAAAAATTTCTATATGGCTAAAAAATTATATATATATATTTTTTATATAAACTAATGTAGGTAATAAAAAAAACATTGTTATTTTCATTAAAATGGGGGGTTTTTCTTTTTGGCTATGGGCATCTTTTATGTTATTAAAGCTTTGTATTATTTAATATCCATTTTTTATTATTTATTTATACATTTTTTTATCTCGAGATTAATGTTTACTGTATGATTTTTTTTATGGATCATTTAACGTCCAAATAAGATGAATAATTGGACTTTCCACCTACCCATATAACTATTTCTATAAGTTTAATTTTATTATTTAAACTATGCTTTTAACCACATAATTTCGAAAATATGTAGTGCCATACAAATAATCGAATGAAAAGACGACGTCTTCAGTCCAAATAAAATAATATCATCCAGGATAATATTTCTGCTCATTCAACTTTATAAAATATCTCTAATTTTTGATATGAAAATGAAAAGATGAAAATAAGCATCATATAGTTGGATCACCAAATTTTTTATATTGATTTAAAGAACATATTATGTAACATTCATGAATAGAAAAAAAAAAAACTATTTCTGTGTGTAAAATATATAGAAATTGTTTCTTACTTTTATTTCTTCTTATCATTATTATATTTTGACATTACTAAAAAAAATGATTATTTGTAACGTTGAGCAACACTAACACAATCAATAAAAATCATTGTGAAATAAGAAGAAATAAATTAATTTATTAAAAATGCATATATTTTTTTTAAAGAAGTGTTTTGTAATTTACATTGAATTTTGCTATTGAATACCTTTTTGTTTCTTCATATTCTTTCCCATAATATTTAAATTTAATTATTTTCGTTATATATTTCCCACATTTTCATTAATTATTAAATATATTTAATTACTTATTCATTAATTAATTGTTATAATTTTTTCCCGTGCAACGCACGGGTGCGAATACTAGTTATGGGAAAGAATATGAAGAAACTGAAAGGTATTCAATAGCAAAATTCAATGTAAATTATGAAACACTTCTTTAAAAACAACATTTGCAGATGATTTTGTTTCTACACCATCTTCATCACAAATTATGATTTTCAAACCATTACGATTTGTGACCCTTGAAACTGTAACGAATAGCTGTCAATGACAAACTACTGGTTTCTTCAAGTATAGTCCAACATGAGACAATGATTGACTTTGACTTTTGTTTATGGTCATTGCATACAAAACAGTCATATTAAATGTTTCAAAAATTAACTTACCAAACAACTTAGTCTCATCTATCTCTTGTGATACCAAAATCTCAGTAAATGGACGAAGAACATACTTGTTGCTTGGAAAAGTCAAGACTTCAACCTCTGTCACTTGTGTTATTGACATGAAGTTTAGTCGATACACATATTTAAATGTCTTGTACTTTGCGTTATTATGAATCATTGAGAAGTGACGCATTACGTACAGTCGTCCCTCAAGCAACTTAGGCGAAAAAACTCTTATCAACGATTTCTTAACTTCTGCTTGAATCCGACTACCCTAAGAACACAATTAAAAATTAACACATTTAAAAAACAATACTAAAATTTATTATAAGTAGGAAGAAAATAAATTCCCTTAAAGAAATAAACTACTATAGAACACAGTAATGAAAATTAAAGACTAATCAGTGTGAATCACAATAGTGTGAAGCTTAATTCCGAAATTTAATTAGCAAAATTGTGTTTTGTTTTTATCAAACCTTCGTTAATTAATTTAGATAGAACCGAACAACCATTATTCATAAAAAATGAAGAGAACACAATAATCTTGAGTAATCTCTACATAAAGAAACAAACAGCTGCTCAATAATAATAATAACAAAAAGAACAAACAGTAATGCAAAAATTGAAAAACATATATTCATAATCTTGCTGGCATAATTATGGTCCATATTATTATCAAATATCATTTAACAATAAGTAAAATATGTAAAAAAAATCATACTGGAGTTCAAAAGCCACAAAGAAATTAAAAAATAAAAATAAAAATAACATAAAGTTATGGAAAAAATGAAAAAAATTGATTTGTGAATGCTTTGATATAAGTATAAACAATTACAAAACAAATGAAACATATGAAATGATACAATTTGAATGACAAAAATTTATATTTATGGAAAAATTCATAAAGTCATGGAAAAATTCATAATCTTGTTGGCATAATTATGGTACATATTCTTATTAAATCTCATTTAACAATAAGTAAAGTATGTAAAGAAATCATACTGGAGTTTAAAAGCCAAAAAGAAATTTAAAAAATAAAATAAAATAAAGTTATGGAAAAATTGAAAAAATTCGATTTGAGAATGGTTTTGTATAAGTATAAACAATTACGAAACAGATGAAACATATGAAATGATACAATTTGAATGACAAAAATTCATATTTATGGAAAAATTTATAACCTTGCTGGCATTATTATGGTTAATATTCTTATCAAATCTCATTTATGGAAAAATTCATAAAGTTATGAAAAAATTTGTAATCTTGCTGGCATAATTATGGTCCATATTTTTATCAAATCTCATTTAACAATAAGTAAAGTATGTAAAAAAATCACACTGGAGTTCAAAAGCCACAAAGAAACTAAAAAAAAAAAAATGACATAAAGTTATAGAAAAATTGAAAAAAATCGATTTGGAAATGCTTTGGTATAAGTATAAATAATTACAAAACTGATGAAACATATGAAATGATATAATTTGAATGACAAAAATTTATATTTATGGAAAAATTCATAATCTTGCTGGCATTATTATGGTTCATATTCTTATCAAATCTCATTTATGGAAAAATTCATAAAGTTATGGAAAAATTCATAATCTTGTTGGCATAATTATGGTCCATAATCTTGCAGGACCCGCATGACGTGGGAAAGGTACCAATGCAATTGTCCAATTAATGATATATTGTGCCAACATATTAGTTGACAAAAAAAAATAAAAAAAATACACCAACTTAGGCTGGAAAATGAAGTTAACTATTTTGTTATAATATATATAAAGATAAAGATTTCATTCCTAGAATAATTTATTTCTTTTCATAAATTAGTTCTCGAGTATTATAAATTCCTATTCTTCATTCAAACAATTCTTGAAATCTAACAAGACTTGTCCAAATAAGGATTCTATAAAATCTCTATTTGACAAACCATTTATAAACAGTTGTTTATAAATATTGTAAATAAATAGCAACGTTAAAATATTTCTTTTGATTCATTTTTTTAAAAGTTTAAAAGCAAAAAATGGTGAACAAGAATATTTGACAAATCCAAATGAGTGATTTTTCAAAAAATAACCAAATGAAATTTTGGCGCGTGTTTATTTATAAACAAATTTTATAAAACTGCTTGAATGGATTGAATTCATTTTTCTAATAAAAATTTCCCCAACTTTGATACTCAATCCATCACAGAAGGAGAGCATATTTTAGATTCCTCGAAAATATACCTTCCTCAAATTCGAAAATTCAGCAGAAAAAATCAATTTTAAAATTCCACAAACTATTAGAAATACTTAGGGTGTGTTTGATTGGGCAAATTTTACATAAAAAATGTCAAATAAGGAAAACAATTTCTAGCTTTAGTGTTTAATTGAAAATTTTGCCATGAAAAATTTTTGCTAGGTACAATCAATTAAAGCTTATTTTTTCCAATTTCCAAGAAAATATTTTCTTATGAATCGAGGTAGGAAAATTTAAATGGAAAAGGAAAATATTTTTCATTTCCTTTTCCATTTTCTATCAAACACACCTTTACTGAAATGAAATACAAAAAGCCCCCAAAAAAAAAAAAATAAAAAACAATTTTAATATTCATCTTATCTCCACGTGTCAACAGTTCAGACACTCCACGTGTCCACTAGGCAGAACGGAGAAACCGTGGCCGCAGACAATTTGACCCTCAGACCCACCTCTTTCGTTGGTCAATCCCGAGAAAATCAAAGGGCATTTTCGTCCTTCAAATTTTCCAATTTCCTCGACTTGCTCCGCTTGACGGTGTTGCAAATTCACAATGCGTTTCTTCTTGGGTATATTCTCTATCATAATTTTTCTCTCTCTAAAATTATATAGTAACTGATATTACCTATACATACACTCAGATAAAGGCCATTTTTAACATTTAGATGGAAAGAGTGGGGGAGCTGATTGCTAAAATTTGCAAGTTTTTTTTCCTCCTCAATTTACATTCTTGGGTCATGCATTGATTTGTCGTCTCAAGTGGTTGAATTTGCTCCAGAAATCCAAGGTGATTTTTATTTTAATTCAGTTATGGGTTCTTTCTTATGTATCAATTTTTTATTTTATTTTTTATTACTATTATTTCTTTTTGGGTTATTTTGTAGGATTTCTTGTGTTTGTGTGCTTTTTAAGATACCATTTTAGTTGGGGTAGGTTTCGTGTTGGTGTCAGTTTCAATGATTTTTAGGAATCTAATTTAAATGGTATTCTTGATTGCACAATTCACACTTGAGTTTATTATGACGATTTGGGATTTATTCTTTTCGTTTTTTTGCACGGATATGAACATCGGTTATGAACTTTTGATGCTCAGAGACTCGATCCTTTTGTGTACTTTCTTCATTTTAGATGTCGAGAATGCAAAATTGTGCTTTACGATTTTTTCATTCACGACTATGATTTCTTAATCCAAATGATATCCAATTGAACAGGAGATCTGAGAACGTATTCTTTTTTGATTTATAAATTTCAAAGTTAATTGAAAATCGGTCCAATTTGGTAGATTCTACATTTTGAATCTTAATGTACTTTGATAGGGCCTCCTTGCTTCTGTCAACTTGCTGATCTTAGTCGCATCAATTCATTGTTTGATTTGTATTTTGAATCTGTACTACTCTTTTGTTGTAGGAATTTAGAAAATGGAAAAATATTCTATCTGTGTATGGACTTCCATATTTCAGTCATGTTTCGGGAGAATTTATGATAAAATTTTGGTACTTCAAATGTTTTTTTATAAAATTATAACTTCATGTTCTAACTGAAGGCTCAATAATGCAGAAATCTCTGTTCGCTTTTTCTTCAAAGTCTTTCTGAGCTCATGGTGTAGGCTTGAATAATGGCTACTTGTTCTGTTATTTGAGGTGAAAATGGATGATGAAGGTGCCGTCTGGATTGGCTAGTAATCTGCTTTATAACTCTTGTAGATAGTCCACATATCAACATGGATTTCTCAGCATCACCTGAAAATTAGTTCTCTTCAAACTATTTATGATTACGTATTCTAGTTAGCATTGAGGTGTAGACGTGTAGTAGTGGGAGATATTAATTATTAGTTCAGAAACTAAACATTCGGTTACATAGTTGGATGGAGGAGTTAATTTTGCCTCTGTATCAGAAGCAGAACACACACACTCCTAGAAGATGTGCGCCAAGCAGTAAAGATCTGTGGATTGCTGTGCAAGAGGGGTCTGTGTCTGATGTAGACTCAACATTGGCATTGCTGAAGAAAAATGGGGGAAATATCAATGCAAGGAATTCATTTGGTCTCACACTTCTCCATATTGCGACCTGGAGAAATCACATACCTATTGTTAGAAGGCTGCTTGCAGCTGGTGCGGACCCGAATGCGAGGGTATACTATTACTTTTCCATGCTTACCATTTCAAGTTTCTGTCATACCAAGTTTGTAAGCTTCCAGTTTTTGGATTGTGGGATTTTCCCATGTCTTTCAGATGTTGCTGTTATGTTATTTTGTTATCTTATATGATAGGCACGAAATTCAATGATTTTGTAATTTAATTTGGAGAAGCATGAATATTGGAAAGAGCAGAAAGAAATATAACCTTACTAGGTTTCTAAATGCATAAATAATAGAGTCCCACTTGATTGTTCAACTTGAAAATGTTTTTGACATTTATTAAATAACATCCTCTAACAAATAAAATGTTGTATTAGTAAATATGAATCTTGGTATTTGAAACGTTCTATAAGTTTTCCTAACAGTGGAAACGCTTTATCTAGTATTGAGTCGAAGAGAGGCTTAAGAGACAAACTGCTTTGATCTCTTTGTGGTCTCACTTTAGATTAATACTGATTGTTTTGATTTAGGCTTTGTTTGCTAAAAGTTTTGTGATTAAAAATATGTTTTTTTTTTTTTTATCTAAAATATGTGGTTGAAAAGTGGAGACTAAAAATGTGTGTGGTGAAAAGTGGTTTGAGAAATTGTTTTGTTTAAAAACAAGATTTTAAATAGTTTGCCAAACAGAGGCTTAAACAATCAAATAACATAAAACTTTTTTCGGAAAATTGTAAATTTAAGCCATATTTCAATTGCACTATGATTTGTTTGTGGTTGTTGGGCCTCTCAGAACAATGCATGACTAATTGAAGTTTGTTGATTGGTTCCTTCCTGTCCAAACTACTTCTCTGGATAGTCCAATTGGAAAATCCTGTCGTAAAATGCTTTATCCTCATTACACTTTGTCATGAGGACAGAATATGTATTGCTAATTTGATAATTTCTGTCTTCCTATCTTCTAATGGTATATAAAATTTTGTGAATTTCAGTTTGATTAGTTGGCAATGTTCTTGTATGATTGTGCTTATTACTTTTCATCTTTGGTTAGAATTTTATGCGAGAAGAATCTAATAACACGAAAAAAGAATCTGTGTTTGTCTTTCTAATTTTGCCAGTAATTGTTATGGCCATCAACTACTGCCTTGTGACCACAGATTTATATTTATTCATGATGTTTTCAGGTAATGCGAGCCCATAATAGTAGTAGTTTTTTGATCGTGTGTTTTCCTTGCTTTTCCTGGATGATTTTGTTAACAAATGTTATCTTTATTGTAAACTGTGAATAATTTCCAGATGAAATCATTTTATATAGCATGAAATGTTTCTGTTTTAAGATGTCTCTTTAGATGGGAGATGACAAGGGCTTTAACCATCTGTGATGCTTCAAAATCTTGTTCAGGTTTCTTAATGCTTAGCACGTTTCATTTTTTTCTGAATATCCTTTGATGTTCATTTTCAGGATGGTGAATCAGGATGGAGCAGTCTTCACAGAGCTCTTCATTTTGGCCATCTTGCAGTTGCTTGTGTCCTCCTTCAGTCTGGTGCTTCTATCACACTGGAAGACGTGAAATCCAGAACACCGATTGATCTCCTCTCTGGGCCTGTGATGCAGGCTGTTGGGAAGGGTAACCATTCAGGTAGTTGAGTTTAGCTGCTGTTTCCTTAGATAACTGTCAAGTAGTTGAGAGAAGCTTTTAAAACCATATTCTGTTTGTTCAGTTGCCACTGAAGTTTTCAGCTGGGGGAGTGGTGTCAATTATCAACTTGGAACTGGGAATGCTCACATTCAGAAATTACCATGTAAAGTTGATTCACTTCATGGATCATTCATTAAATTGGTTTCTGCTTCAAAGTTCCACAGTGTGGCTGTTAGTGCAAGCGGAGAAGTCTACACCTGGGGATTTGGAAGGGGTGGCCGTCTTGGGCATCCCGACTTTGATATACACAGGTAAAGGAGTAACTTCAGCCATTTTCAGCCAGTTACTGGAAAAAAAGATACTTTAGCCTTGTTTACGGAAGAAAATCCTGAAATTTAAGGAGAACTTGCAATGACTTTGGCTTAATGATTCTGATTGCTTTCCTTTTTCTCTTTTAAGTCTTTTAAGATTTGACTCTCATCATCATGCTATAATTGAACCTAGTCACTTTCAAGTGTGTTGGTGTCAATGGACCTCCATGATAAAAGTTTATATATATCAGGTCTCATTTTGTCAGCTACACCCCCTTTGGCTCTCTTCTGTGGGTTTTAGAGGGGAGTGTTAAAGGAAAAATTTGCCCATCTCTGAAGTTTGTCTCATTATATCAACTTTATTCTGGAGAATTGATGTCCAATAAAAAAGGTTCCTGTTATCTAAGGAGAAGGTTGATCTAGTTTTTTAAAAATTTGGAGTGGGTTACCCAAGTCAGTTTGACCAGTTATAGACAACATTTTCATCAGTTAAAGTAAAAACATGTACTTCAGAAAATGGAGAATTCTTGAATTCTTTTTCTTTGCATTACCTGGTGCAATTTCTTTTAATGATTTCTAATTTGCAGTGGTCAAGCTGCAGTCATTACTCCACGTCAAGTGACTTCAGGTTTAGGTGCACGGCGGGTAAAGGCAGTTGCTGCAGCTAAACATCACACTGTTGTTGCAACAGAGAGCGGGGAGATTTTTACATGGGGTTCTAATAGAGGTAAGATTGCATTGGTTTTATTGTCTTGTTATGTTAGTCTCTGCAGTTCATGTTCTAAAGGTATTCACATTCTTATTCGTTAATCAGTCTGTATGGGAAATGGAGTAGTCCTACAAGTAGCTGAATTTTAGTTGGTTTTTCCTTGTTGTTATGTAGTGCAACGTGGAATTGGTGGAACAGGACAACCTTTCTTGCTGCAGTTAATATTGTATCCCTTCTTTATGATTTTAACTGTCTTGACTCTTTTCTAATAATATGCTGTAGAGGGCCAACTTGGCTATACTTCTGTTGACACCCAGCCCACACCTCGCAGAGTGAGTTCCTTGAAGTCAAGAATAGTTTCTGTTGCTGCAGCAAACAAACACACTGCTGTAGTTTCAGAGGCAGGTGAGATTTATACATGGGGTTGCAATAAAGAGGGTCAGCTTGGTTATGGCACCTCTAACTCAGCGTCAAACTACATCCCTAGAGTGGTTGAATACCTGAAGGGCAAAGTTCTAATTGGAGTTGCTGCAGCTAAGTATCACACTATTGTTCTAGGATCTGATGGAGAGGTATGTCAAAAACGATTAACTACTTCTCTTGTTATATTTAATAAGATGACAAATATTCTTATCATATGGTTATTATTGTTGATCTGTGTCACCTGGCAGGTGTTCACTTGGGGCCACCGGCTTGTTACTCCAAGACGTGTAGTCATTGCGAGAAATATTAAGAAAGTTGGGAATACTACACTGAAGTTCCATCGCAAGGAACGCCTTAATGTAGTCGCTGTAGCTGCTGGGATGACACATAGCATGGCTCTTACAGATGATGGTGCATTGTTCTTCTGGATGTCCTCCGATCCTGATCTTCGATGTCGGCAGGTTTTATTTTTATTTTACTTTATGAAGTGTTTCCTTTATTGGTATTTTCGTACTGAACATGGTATTATTTTTATTTATATAGTTATATCCACTGAGTGGGGGGAACATTGTTAGCATAACTGCTGGGAAGTACTGGTCTGGTGCTGTTACTGTTACTGGTGATGTTTACATGTGGGATGGACAGAAAAAAAAAGATGAACCACCTGCTCTGACTAGGTTGCACGGAGTGAAGAAGGCAACTTCGGTTTCAGTTGGAGAGACACATCTATTGATAGTTACTTCTCTCTATCATCCTGACTTTCTTCCTAGTGTAGTTGGCAGTGCTCAGAAGCTAAAAGTTCACGATGAATTAGATGAACTGCATGAAGGTTTTGCATTCAGTGATTTGGAATCTGAAGAAGTCTCCTCTACTGTAGAAAAGGTTGAAATTAGGAATTGTGCACTACCAATTTCACGAAACTTTTCTGTGAACAGGACAGCTCCAAGTTTGAAAAGCTTCTGTGAAAAAATGGCAGCAAAGCATTTGGTAGAGCCACGAATTGCTATACAACTGCTAGAAATTGCAGATTCACTTGAAGCAGATGATCTCAGAAAACATTGTGAGGTATACATCAAACCCTATTCATATTGTTAGCTGCATCACTTTATATTGCTAAAATATGGAGCAAAATTCTGGAATCAATTCAGTGTCTGGTTTTTGGATTCTTGTTGAACATGATTGAAAATCTAGCTCCACTTATTCTTGTAATTTTGTTCTTCAATTCAAAATCTGAGAAATTGCAGGGAAGTTGGAGTAAGTTGGTTCCAATCATTTCTTGGTAGATTGGTTCCCTACCTTTCATATTTGTAGCATCTAGGTCCCCAACGGATGATTTTGATCCACTTGACCGTCAAAAATGTGATATTATTTGAAGGACTTGTAATATTATTTCCAAGAATACGAAAAAAATAAAAGAAAACATAAGAAAAAGGAAAATACTGAAAAGAAACTTCCCCTCCCTAAGCTAACCCTTGCTGTCTCACTCCCAAGTGTTCATCATAGACAGTGGATAAGCAATAATTTTTTATTTTTTATTATTTAAACTTATTTATGGTTTTAGTATTTTTGAAATTGTTATATTTATTATATATTTTACTATTTTAAAATTTGAATTATTAGCAATATTTTAATATTTTTTGATATTAGGTTAGGATGTGGGTTGTAATATTTTAGGCCTTTTCTTCGTTATCTTGCTTCCTTTGTCTGTTGGAACTCAGTAGCTACTTAAGGTAAAATTTTACAGTTTTAATTCAAAACAATTTACTTCATCCGACTACGACTTCTCTCTCATTGTCAAAATAAGTAATTTTTTTACAAATAAGGAAGGAAAAAGGGAAGGTTATGCAAACTTGTCCAAAATAAGAAGTTATTTATTAGTTCAACTTATAAGCTTTGACAATTATTCTCTAATTAGCTTGTAGCAAGTAGCTATTAAAATATGATAAATATATACTGCATTTTAAGTGGCAAAGTTGACAATTTATACATATAAGTCACACCCTCTCTGCACGATGTTCTCATTACACATGTATATGATGATTTATGTGGCAAGGTTGACAATTTATAGAGACACTGAGACCCCCTCACACGATGTTCTCATTGCACGCCTGCATGTTGCCATCCGTTGTGCTAAAATAGGAGACCATGACAATTGGTGAGTTGAAGACCCTGAGTGATTAGTAGCATGCCTATTGTCTCAGGGCACAAACCATTTTCCAGAAACTTGTTGATCAATTGAGTCTACAAATTTCTTGGGCCTTTGCCGATTCCATGTATATTTTGGGTTATGTCATAATTGCAGGAGTCCTTGTTGCTAAGATAAATAATGTTTCCCTTTTAGTGATCATCATTATCATCCCTCTGGAATTATATCGGCTGCAATTTCACTTTTGGAAGCTCATAAAAAGTAATAATCATGATTCCTTTCACTGAAAGATGTTGGAAAATTGCTGCAGGATATTTCCATCCGGAACCTTGATTATATTCTTACGGTCTCAACACAAGCTTTTGCCAGCACTGCATTGGATATTTTGGTGAGTCTCGAGAAACTGTTGGATATGAAATCATCAGAACCGTGGAGTTACCGTCGGCTTCCAACCTCCACTGCTACATTTCCTGTCATTATCAATAGCGAAGATGAGGATAGTGAGAATGATTTACTTAGGACACGTGACCACAGTACTAATAAACCAACCTTTAAAAATGAGGGAGTTCAGAAATCAGAGAGCTTTCTACAACCCTATGATGTTGCAAAGGAGGGAATCTCCAAACAAGTGCGAGCTTTGAGGAAAAAGTTGCAACAGATTGAGTTGCTTGAAGAGAAGTTGTCCAAAGGACACCCCCTCGATGACCAGCAGATTGCAAAACTTCAGATGAGGCCAGCATTGCAGAGCTCACTTTCTGAGCTTGGTGTGCCTACTGAAACAGTACAGATGAATGCATCTTCGTCAGTGGATGAAAAAGATGGTAAAAAGGGGGTATCTAGAAAGCAAAGGAAGAAGAGCAAACAGAAGGCAGCACAAATGGATGAGGTGTCTAGCAATTATAAAATAAATGCTGAATCAGACCCCATAAAGTCTTTCCTCGACATTGAAGTTTCACAAATCACAAACAAGGTAAGGAATTCATATATCACACGGTTAATCTATTGATGAGTAGAAGTCAACATTAATCTACTATCTGGTGTCAAAAGGTGCATGTGCAAATATTTTGAATTTGTTTGAGCTGACTATTTTTATGTGAGATTTATAACTTGATTAAAGCAAAAACAGTGATATCTGCTATGGCTGTTTTGTTGGGCTTATTGCACGATTGTACACATGAGAATTTTGGGGAAGTTTTTGAAGTGGTTGGCATTATACTACATTTAACAAATGAGTCGGAGGCCTTCTAATTCTCTTTGTAGCATTGTTACTTGTTCAGAAAACCGTAGATGAATGAATTAATAGTCACGACTAACAATAATATGTTATCTTCAGTTAGCTTCTCGTAACTAATTTTCTTTTTTTGAAGCTAACCAATTTTCTTTTTTTGAAGCTAACCGAAGATAACATATTATTGTTATAACATTTTATATCTCTTGTGATATCTGTTGGAAGTGTGTTTATAACATGATGCAGCTTATTCTGAAACCTCCCTCAGAAAGTTTATTAATCAACAGAAGTTGCCAAGAATTTAAGCGTTAATGCTACAGTTAATTCAACATGATTGAGTAAATTTTTCTGAATAGCTCATATCACTATTTGTCGTCTAGGAGAAAGGTTCTCATATGGAGATTGCTGAGGCCAGCCAAGAAACAAAAGTTTCTAAAATTTGCAATAAGAATGCAATTGCAGACATTCCGAAAAGTAAGACTGAATCTCCTGCTTCTTCCAAGAAAAAGAATAAAAAAGGTGGGCTCTCAATGTTCTTGAGTGGTGCCCTCGATGATGTTCCAGAAAGTGTTGCCCCTCCTCCAGTGATACCCAAGATTGAGGGTCCTGCTTGGGGGGGTGCTAAAATTTCAAAAGGATCTACTTCACTTCGTGATATACAGGATGAGCAGAGCAAAACCAAGGCAATTAAGCCAACACCTACTAAATATCAAGTTGATGAGCTTTCTGATGGCTGTAATGTTGGGAAGCTCCAACTAAGTTCATTTTTGTCTTCCACTCCAATTCCCATGGTCCCAGGAAGGACAACCCCAGTATCTGAGGGAGAAAGAAATACCCCTCCTTGGGCTGCATCAGGAACTCCACCTTCTCTTTCTCGTCCCTCTCTCAGGGACATCCAGTTGCAACAGGTGATTCTCTTCCTGTTTTACAAGTATCAGATGTAAAGGCAAGGAGATAATACCATTATCTGAGTTCTCTGTGACATTAATACTTCGTTTTCTCATGTATTCATTAAATGGGAAAGAATTCTGATCTTCCCTAAGACCTCTGCCAACTAGTTTTAATTTTTCACTTTCCCATAGTCTTTTAGCAGTGGCTAATGCTTTTTTATCTGAGACTCGTGTTAGTTCCTCTCTGCCTTATTCAACATACTGCTGTTAATTCATTGAGGTATATGTTTTTTGTTTTTTGTTTTCTTATTATGTTTATTTTCTTGAACACTTTGCTTCAGGGAAAACAGCTGCAGGGTATTTGTCATAGCCCAAAGACAAGAACCACTGGATTTTCTGTGATGATTGGTCAAGGTTCCCCATCAGAATCTGGGGGTGTGAACCGCTGGTTCAAACCAGAGATTGATGCACCATCATCAATTCGCTCAATTCAGATTGAGGAGAGGGCCATGAAGGACCTGAAACGCTATTACAGCAGTGTTAGGATTGTAAATAATCAGTCATAGGGAGTTCAGCAGTAGTAAGTTTTTCCTCTTCCTGCTTTACTTAGCTGTCGATTGACTGTACAGATAATCTCGCCATACATCTCGTGTTTTTGTTTTCAAGGTAGCTTCGTGATCGCTGTTCAGCTTTCACATGTATTTCACTCTTAACGTTGTTCAACGTAATTTTTCATATTTGCATCATCAATGTGCAGAAGCATCAAGAATGGCCCAGAGTCTTGATTTAGTTTCAGCCCTTCAGTAACCAGTAGAGTTAAGAAATAAGCCATTTAATTCTTGTAATGTATAATAACATCGAAGATACTTTGGTATCTGATGTTTGGCATTATGAAATTCATTACAGTTATATATCTGAAAGCAATATTTCTCCATTTCTCGGTTCGATGCATGAGATGTAGTGCTTTTACCGTTTTATGGGAGGTTGCTGCTCCTCTTGTTATGTTTCTGCAATGGGAATACGGTAGTCTACCATATAGCTTCTCCGATGATCCGAGCATTTCGTAATCTTGTTTATCTCTGGATGGAATGTGCTTACGAACTATTCGTCTTTCAAACTCATTACGCTCATTCTCGAGAAATCTAGAAGGAGCACTAGATTTAGCTTTGCCAAAGTCGAATTCAATATTGGTCGATCTGATTACAATTCGGTAATATATATCAAATAATCCACTGGTAGGATAATCTTTACTAGGGTATGATATACCCTACTGATAGTAAATTTCTAGATTTTGAATTTTTTTAATGGAATGAATTGATAATGTTTCCACATCCCAGTAAGATTGCGTTGCATTGAAGAGAAGAGGAGGAGAAGAGCGTGTGCGGTGGTAGGTTGCGGATATGTGGTGTTGCGTTGTTTGTTGTGTGCAGTGGAATTCAGCTGTGCTATTCGTGCCGATAGTCTTACAGATAAGGACAAAATGGTAAATAGAATACGATCGTATTATCCTTCTATTGATTTTGCATGATATCTCATCATTTATTGGTTTCATATGATTACAAATTTTGGAATACTTCTTTGCACACAATATTGTTTGTTGATTTTGTTGGTTTTCTATTCTTATCATAAATTAACATCTTTAATCCGGATCGATTTGTCATCCTAGAAATCGCAACATAAAGTTGTTTATGTGTAAACACCAACTGTTTAAGAAGAAGTCCTACATGCGAGAGTGATTGTCCTTGACTCTTATTGATAGTCAAGGTATAGGACACCATCAATGAAAATTATCTTATTTGAAATCTAATAGGCATTCTAGAATCAGAAAGGCTCAACGACGTTCTTGGAATAAAGAATTTGTATCCTGCATTGCTTCCAGAAAGAACTTGACCTTCTAGAACATTCTAGCCAAGTTTTGTGACTATCAATCTTGTTTTATTGCACAGTCCCTTTGTATGATCAATATTTCTTAAAAAGAGCAATGGTTACTGTAAAGGCAAATAAAGAGGATGTTTTTTGCTTATCCGTTGCAACGGTCCACCACATGGCGTAATAATGATATCCATGTGTCTAGGTTGTTTATCAAAATCCATCGACAATCAATTCGACAATTTCATTGACAATAGGCAAATCATATCACCTATCATTGGTCGCCCACCAACCAATAAGTATAAATCTTATATTTGAAGTATTTTTCTCAATCATCTTTTCTCTAATCGACCTAAACTGCTTTATCAATTTGTTGTATTTGTCTAGCATGCATATCCTTCAAACCAGAGCAACATTAAATCGCATGATTCACTCATACTGGAGGACATTAAAAGAAATAAATTAAATTTTAGATTATCATAACAAAATTATCCATAAACAATATAAATATGTAAGCAATAAATACATAATAGTACCCCCACAACCATTTTTCTACTTTCAACCTCATTCGCATTATCAACAATGTAAAATTGAGCAAATTGTGGAGTTGAACCGTCATCAAGCAACAGACTCCCAATCTTATGACAATTGTGACCATGTAATCTGAAGACGAGAGGCCCTCTACCATCATTCATTCCATTATCTATTCCCACATAGAAGTGAACGAAAATATCATATTATATGTCCGAATGTTCTCAATGAATTTCTTAATCCTGTCATTCCTGCCATATAATAAATCTTTTAAAATAAGAGGACGATCTTCCATAAGAGGAATTTTCACTTTCACTTTCCTTTACATACAACAAAGTAGAGGTGAACAAATAAACCGCGAAATCGAACTGAAACTCAACAAATGGTTTGTTTGGTTCAGTTTAGAAAAATTCTAAATCGCAACAGTTTGGTTTATGTTTTAATTATTAAAACCGAGGGTTCAAACAGTCAATCTGCCAAATTTTAAAAAATAAAAATAAAAATAAAAATACAGGCAAATGTTCAATTTTTAAAAAAGTAACACACTTTTTATTGTCAACAAATCAAAATTATAGAGTCAAAGATTAATTTGTTTAAACCCACAACCATTTAAAAATAATTCTTGCTCTTACATTTCATAATCATCATCATCCAAGACATTTTCTTAAAATAAAATTTTTAATTTAGGAACTAACTACAGTTTATTTTTAAAAAAAATTTAAATGTCTGCTTCTATATAATTAATTTGTTTATCAACATGAATTGATTCACAATAAGGCACTCAATTAGAAATTGAATACTATTATTGAGCTAGTTTCAACTCGAAATTTTAGACGAATATGTGTCTTTGAGCTCGTTTTGGAATATATTAATTCATTTGTTAGCAATTCGCACCAAATCGGAAAACAATTGTTTTCTTTGGTTTTATTTAGAAAATGAAATGTTTTGGTTTGGTTTGGAAAAAATTCAAACCGTTTTAAATGGTTTGGTTTGAAATATTACAACAAATCACCCAAATCAAACCGTATTCACCCCTACAACAAAGCGAGAACTTCAGATTACGACATGTTTTATAACGCTTATCTTCTCTATCTTCGAACCAAAAATTTACCTTGCAAAATAAACACTTAAATGTAGGATCTCCAATGTCTATGTACTGCAAACAATCAAACAATAGATGAAAAAGTTAATACTATAGACCATGTGTATAAAAGATAAGATTCACTGTTCTGACCATTGATAATGGAAAACAACACGTATAAGAAACGAATTCGATAATCATAAAAAAAGAAAAAAAGAAAAAAACTAAAATTGTGAAATTGAAAAAAAATGAGATATGAGATTTTTTGGAATAAAAAACTAAATAATAACTAAATATAATTGTGAATAAAATTATTTTGATAAATAATCTACTATAGAAAAGAACGTTATTATGTATATGTAACAAATAACTTAAAAGTAGGATTATTTATAACAAAATTTAATACAACTTGATTAAATATTCGATATAAATATAAATGAAATTCGACATTGGATTTTTATGACTGAACAAAATTATTCATCCATAAGATTAAGACCAATAAAATATCACAATCATTATAAAAAATAATTTACGTATTAAATATAACTTTCTATAAAAATATTCATTAATTTAATAAAACGCAATACAAAGGAGCTCGAATTTTTAGATGTACTAAATAACTAAAAAAAAAGATTATTTATAAAAAGTTTTATACGATAAGATTTATTTAGTATTATATGTGTAATATAACTTCGATATAATTTTGAACTGAAAATTTTACATCGAAATTGTATGACTAAATACAAATACTTATTTATAAGATTTAAAACATTAAAAAATCAAAATAATTTTATGAAAAGACATGTTTAAACATAAATAACTAAATATAAACAAGTACTAAAAAAGTTCTCCATAAAAATTCTATATATTTAAGCCTCATTTCATCAATAGTTGGAAGTAGAAGCAGTGTAAATACAATAAAAGTTAGTTTTCTCGCCAAAACTCATCTGCTTTTATATATTATATATAGATATAGATTTATTCTTATTCTATTTTGAATTTCATTATGTAAATTCATTCTATGATCTAGTAAATTAAAATAAACTATAAGGTTGTGTTTGTAAGCGCTTTCTTTTCCCTAGAAAATCCACTTTTCACTCATATTTTCTAATTATTGGTGTTTGATTGTCCAAAATTTTCTTGGCAAATAGTTTCTAACTTTCTCACCGCGCCTCAATTCTTGAAATTTAAGGACAACGTTTTCTAACCTATACAGGAGAACCAATTTTCTTGGCAATTGAACAGTAAATATTGCACCGAGTTTGATCATTTTTATTGTTGTTAACTGATTTGTTTTTTTCCAAAAACTAACATTATTATTATTATTAAGTACAAATGTGTTAAATTTTTTATTTTTTATTTTTGTTAAAATAGCTACATTTTGCTTTATTTGCCATGAAAAATAATGTCAATCAAACAACAAAGTTGAAATTTTTTTCACTTTTTTCACATAAAAAATTAAATCAATCAAACACATTAAACTTCCAATTACTAGGAATTCAATTCCATGTAATTCATTTTCTTTCCACCCAAATTCCACCCTTACTATCAAACGCAGCCTAACATATTGATAATGTTTTTTGCTGCTAGTCTATTATATTCTTCAGATAATAATACATTTATATTTCCTAATTGAGAAGTAATATCTAACATTTTTCTAACAGATTATCTAATCCTTTAATTGTATATGATGACATTTTATATTGAAATCACACTGTACAACAATATACGAATATCATGAAATAATCCTTTTCAGTTTTAATAATCTCCGCGATTCTCTAAGATATTGGTTCTTTCTAAGTTTAGTAAAAATAATGATTTTACCTTAATTTTTATCTGAATCTTTAATCTTAGAATCAAGTGAGCTTTGAGCACTGGATCTGTAAACTATTCCCTTCAACAGCCTCTTGTCTTCACGGGATCCTTGCTATTCCAGTTTCTTACCCTCACTATATTGTTTCTACAAATCAAAAATCTAGACTTCGATTAAAGAAAACTTTTTTTGTGCTAAAATAAGAAAGAGATTTCCTATGTCATTCAAGAATCTATGGGAAAGAAAGGTTTAGAAACTTATATTTTTATAAAAGAATTGGAATACTATTGATCTATTCAAGATTGATACAGAATTGGTATGAAAACTCCTAAAGACAAAAGAGTTTGGCTATCTCATAGATTGAGTGCTCAATTCGTTTTACCTTTCCTCTAGCCCTAAGGCATCTATTTATACTACTACATGAGACGCAATTATTAAGCCTCTTATATCATTTCTTACATCATTGGTTCAATAATTTAAATTTTACATTACATCACATCATAAGGACATCCGTCCTTCTATTATTATCCTATAGGTCCTACATCACATGGCCATCACATGCAGCTAGGGCATTCTCTTAGCTGACAAGATTCTTTGATAGTGGTAAGACTTCGTGGAAACTGATGTATGTTGAATCTTGTGATGCATTCCTTCAGGATTTAAGATTTTCCATATCCTCCATTGGTAACTAGCATCCAATTGTCATACTGGCATATACATAAGAGTTTTTTTATCATAAATATTTTTGGAAATATTATATATAACTTTAATCCTGAGTGATCTTCTGTGCTTGATCCAAGACTTGGTAACCTTTGGAGTAGTTTTATCTTTTTCCTTGACTTTTCCTTGACATCTATTTGTAAATTAGCTACCACATATCCAATTGATATTATGTGTTCAACTAGATAATAAAAAACTCCGTCATATTCAGGACTTACTGAGTATAATTTTAAATATATTCTTCGTCATTTAGCAAATTTTGATACTTCTTTTATAAACATATCATCAAATTTTGATATTTCAACCAGACTTTTCCCTAGATGTATCAAATCCAAGAATTCATAATCTGCAATTATTTTCATGAATGAAGGGTCTCCTCCTTCCATAGCTGTAACTCTAAGGTAAACATTGTTTTTCGGATAGACGAAATATGAGTAACTGATTTTTATTTCATAAACGACTTGGACTATTTTGGCACATTCTTCTTCTTTTGAATTTAAAAGGACCATATCATCCTGTTCCATTATGCTGATAGTTTTGGAATCACTTTTATTGAGTATGCTCGTATCATAACCTTTTTAGTTGATGTTACTGTATTAGCATCTTCTTTTGTATTAGTTGGTATGTTGTCACGTCTGGGTCCACTGCTGCTTCTAGATGTTCCTGTTTGGTATTGATTTGGAAAATTCATTTCTGAGCTCTTTCATATACCTATCTCAGACATTATATTTTTTTAGTTATGATGCAATAGCATCAACTTAATTTTTAAGTTCCATAGCTTCTTTTTGTTGCTCAGTAGTAATGTCCAACAATACTTTTATATTTGAGTCGAATATATCCAAGACACGTATTGCTCCAGTATTTATATCTTCAGCTTCCTCTGTGAGGAAGTCAGTCCTTTTTTGTATATGAAGGGCATATTGATATAATTCATTAACCTTGAATTTATCTATCAACAAATTCTATGTTTAAGCTGAGGAAATCTGCAAGATAATTATTATCTCTTTTAATATGAATTACATCAAAATTGTAGAATACTAAATAAGTTTATCATCTATGAAGTCTCATGTATTAAGGTTCTGGTGGTAATTTATTCTTGATTAATCTAGCAACTTGAGAATTGTCAGTTTCAATAATGAATTTTTTAGATAATAAAAATAATGAGAAGTTTCTTATTCCTCTAATAATTGCCAATAATTCTTTTTTCATGAGTAGTATAATTTATTTCTATTTGATTAAAAGTTCCACTGGAATATCTGCATATTTCATTTAAATATGTTTTTAATATTGCTGCCTAATATTTATCCGAAACATTAGTATTAATTACTATATCATCTTTTTCATTTGCTAGTCTTAATTTTGACAAATTTTTACATCCTTCTTTGAGTGATTTAACTATTTATGTATGTTCTTTACTCCATCCTTTAGTATTTATTTTTCTAAGCAAAACCTAAATTTATGTCTCAATTCTGAAAGATTTTCAATAAATCTTTATGCATAATTTAAGCATCCTAATAACTTTTGTATTTGTTTTTTCGATTCTAGCTTGTATGGAAAATTTTCTATCTTTTCGGATATGCGAGTTTGTAATTTTACAAGATATATCACCCGTGCATCGCACGGTATTATTGGATAAATAGAAAATATTTGAAGTAAAATGTAAAAAATTAAAATTACAAAGAACAAAAAATTCTAAAATACGGAATATTTCACATAGATCTTTACATATTTATGAAGTATATAAATTAAAAAAGGACAATTATTTCAAATTCACACAACCCATAAATCAAAACTAATGTCCATGATCCATCAACGGTTACTATCTGAATATATTTCTCCGATGCGGGTGGCTCTATTGCCACCACAAAGCTTATTTTCTAAACCACAATTTTAAGCATTTTTTTATTTAAAAAAACGAAAATAAATAAAATTACATAAATAACATTTTAATTTTTCTAACTTTTCTAATTTCTCTCACCGATTTCATGTAAACCACAACTGCTCGAGTTTCCTTAATACTCTCCGGCTCCAAAGTCTCTATTGAATTCCCAATAAATCCATCTTTCCCTTTAATTGATAAGCTCAAACACAAAATTTTCTCTAAATAAATGGGCACCGCCATTACTTCGACCTGATTCCTTTCGGTTCATCGACACTTGTGTAGAGAAGGAGGAAGATGAAAACAATTGCTGAGTGAAAGTCAAGTGCTAATCTCCCATCAAGTGAAAGTCATTGATGATGCTAAAAATCGCACTTGAAATATTCCGAGCTTGAGCAATAAACTAGCACGAACTGGATCTCCGAATACCTGCAATAAAGGCGAGGAGGTGTATCCTCGTCGCCCCTCCGATGCTTAAGTCATTAAAGAGGAAGGAGAAAATTTATTCAAGAGGCTATAAATTGTAGAGATAATTGTGTACCTGAATTGTGATTGAGAGGCGAGTATTTATAGCTGTATGTAATTGAATCCTCGTAGGACTAAAGTGCTTGAAATTAGGCATGAGTCCTTTCGAGAATCATCTTCCTAATTATTAGGGATAAGGTTATAAGTCTCAGATAGAGTTCTGTTGGAACATGAATTCTATTTGGATTATGAGGTTGTATACTCCATGTGTCAGATCAAGTCATGCCCGATCAATGAGAGGCATGACCCGAGCATTATGTACCCCGAGCACATCATGCACCTTTTTGGTGAGATATATGTACTCGGGGTATTCTATCCTCGGGGGTATTATGAGTGGTCGGGACAATGTTTTTATCACGGACATTTTGAACGTGATTGGGGTTGTACTCAATATGGTGTATGGTATAATGTTAAGTGCTCGGCCTCGAGGTTCAAATGTTGTTCGGGGGTACAATGATGTGATGTGGCTAAATATTCAAGTGCTCGGGGATGATGACAAACGATATACTCGGGGTATAAATGATTGTCGGGGTTGAAGTCCTCCTAGGGTATCAAGATGTAATATGGGATAATATTCATGTGTTCGGGCTCGTGGTCATCCTCGGGTTTATGGTGGTCGAGGTTGAGGTCTTCCTCGGGGATAGAAAATATAATATATGGTGATATTTATGTGGTCGGGGTTGAGGGCCTCATCGGGTTCATGATGGTTCTCGGGGTTACACATTTGCTTGGGAGATTATGTTTTGTCAAAGAGCTCGGGCTTGAGGTTTGTGAAGGCTCGGGTATGAATAAAATTTATACTCATCATAGGCCCCCGCGCATCCATTATCAAGTTTATGGGAGAGATGGATGCGTAATAGTTAGGCATCATGATGTGATGATTATGTTAAGGAGAAATAAACAAGAGCTTATGTTAAGTAAGGAATAAGCCCGAGCTTATGTATACTTGAGGACTTAATTATATCAATTTGATTACTTGATTACTCAAGGTGGCCGTGTGTACTTGCGCAAGTAAGTATTTTGTATGCTTGTGCGGGACAAGACTTTGTCTGCTTGCACGGGGCAAGACTTTGTATGCTTGCGTGGGGCAAGGCTTTAAGTGCTTGCTCGGGGCAAGGCTTTTGTGTGCTTGCTCGGGGCAAGGCTTTCAGTGCTTGCTCGGGGCAAGGCTTTGTGTGCTTGCGCGGGGCAAGGCTTTCAGTGCTTGCTCGGGGCAAGGCTTTGTATATTTGCGCGGGGCAAGGCTTTGAGTGCTTGCTCGGGGCAAGGCTTTGTGTGCTTGCGCGGGGCAAGACTTTGAGTGCTTGCTCGGGGCAATGCTTTTTATGCTTGCGCGGGGTAAGGCTTTGTATATTCATCGATGAAGGAGCAATTTTAATTTTTTGGGGATGACATCCCCTAACGCCTATATAGACAAACCTATCTACTGTGAAATTAAAGGTATGCACGTAGGCCCCTGATGCTATATGTAAGAAAAGAAAAACGAAATAATAATAAAAAATGGTAAAGACTAGGTTATGAAAACTCATACAACTTATAAAATAACGCATGATCCGTAGCTAGCAAGGCTTGGGCTGATGTTGTGTAAGTCTCTCCCTGATGCTGTCCTACCAACGACGACGTTTACTGTTTAGGCCGTGGGTTTTTTTTCATCCTCGGACTTTCATTGAACGTGGTCATTCCTTGGGCGTTTTTCAGTACTGATGTAAGATTTTAAAAACCCCTTTTTTATTAAGGATTCAATCTCTCGCTATAATGCATGACACTCCTCGGTGGTATGCCCATGGTCATGATGAAATTCACAATATTTGCTCTTATCTCGCGTGTCCGGATGAGACTTGATTCTTGATGGCCACTTCAACTCCTCCAGATCCTTGATTTCCATGATGATACTTTCCCTTGTGGCGTCCAGACGTGTGAAGGGTGTAGGAGGGTCATGCTCTTGCTTGCCCCGAGCCTGATCTTTCCATGTACCATAGTCATGTTGTCTCTTGTGTTCTGGCTTACTTTCTATATGATCTGAATTTTCAGTGCTCGGACTATTTTTCCTGGGGTACATTGTTTCTTCCATATTGATGTACTTCACTCCTCGAGTAAGGAGCTCGATCACTGACTTTGGTGGTGTTTTCGATAGAGACATCTTAAAAGACTCGCATCTTACAGCATGAGTAAGAGCAGATACAGCGGCATAGATATGAAGATCAGGCATCTGTAGTCTTTCAGCATTGAACCTGTTCATGAATTCACGCAGTGTTTCATTTTGTCCTCGACTGAGTCTCATAAGCGAGGCAGCCGTTTTCCTTATGCACTTACTACTCGCAAAGAAAGTCAAGAACTTATTGGCAAGATCTACGAATGTCGAAATTGAGTTTAGTTCAAGAGTTGAGAACCAATCCCTAGCAGCACTGGTCAAGGTTTGGGGGAACGCCTTGCACATGACCTGATCGGGGGAAACTTGCAAATTCATGACGTCAGTGTACACATTGAGATGATTTACGGGATCGGTTGTACCATCGTACTCTTTTATCCTCGGGAACTTGAACCTGTCTGGTAAGGGAAATGCTAAAACCTCTGGTGTGAATGGAGTGTTCGGGGTGAAACCTGCTGGGACCTGAGTATTTTGTCGTATACCGACTGCTATTCCCTCCTGGATAATTCTCGCAAGCTCGACAGGGGGCATGGCGACTGTTCTTGAACTTGTCATGTTCGGTGGTGACGGGGGTAGTCCCGAGGTACTTGCCCTAGCAGTATGGTTAGGTGATTGGACCCGTGAAGCATTCCCTTCCTCGGGTGTTGGCGTACGCTGGTTCTGCCGCGTGAGCAACTGAGTCAATGCAGCGACTTGTTGACGAAGTTCCTCCAATGCTGCCTGGGTATCAACAGAAGGTTGAGGGTGTGATGTCTGATTTCCTGGTAATGTAGTAGGGTTTGCTGGTAACGTCGGGGGCACCTGCTCCCCCACAACATGATGATCATGAGCAGGTAATGTTGCTTGTGGAAGTTCAGAACGTGTATTAACCATGGCTTCTAGTAATGGTTCCCACAGACGGCGCCAATGATGATGCTAAAAATCGCACTTGGAATATTCCGAACTTGAGCAATAAACTAGCATGAACTGGATCTCCGAATACCTGCAATAAAGGCGAGGAGGTGTGTCCTCGTCGCCCCTCCGATGCTTAAGTCAGTAAAGAGGAAGGAGAAAATTTATGCAAGAGGCTATAAATTGTAAAGATAATTGTGTACCTGAATTGTGATTGAAAGGCAAGTATTTATAGCTGTATGTAATTGAGTCCTCGTAGGACTAAAGTGCTTAAAATTAGGCATGAGTCCTTTCGAGAATTATCTTCCTAATTATTAGGGATAAGGTTATAAGTCTCGGATAGAGTTCTGTTGGAACATGAATTCTATTTGGATTATGAGGTTGTATACTCCATGTGTCAGATCAAGTCATGCTCGATCAATGAGAGGCATGACCTGAGCATTATGTACCCTGAGCACATCATGTACCTTTTTGGTGAGATATATGTACTCGGGGTATTCTATCATCGGGGGTATTATGAGTGGTCGGGGCAATATTTTTATCACGGACATTTTGAGTGTGATCGGGGTTGTACTCAATATGGTGTATGGTATAATGTTAAGTGCTCGGCTTCGAGGTTCCTATATTGTTCGGGGGTACAATGATGTGATGTGGCTAAATATTCAAGTGCTCGGGGATGAGGACAAACGATGTACTCGGGGTATAAATGATTGTCGGGGTTGAAGTCCTCCTCGGGTATCAAGATGTAATATAGGATAATATTCATGTGTTCGGGCTCGTGGTCATCCTCGGGTTTATGGTGGTCGAGGTTGAGGTCTTGCTCGGAGATAGAAAATATAATATATGGTGATATTTATGTGGTCGGGGTTGAGGGCCTCATCGGGTTCATGATGGTTCTCGGGGTTACACATTTGCTTGGGAGATTATGTTTTGTCAAAGAGCTCGGGCTTAAGATTTGTGAAGACTCGAGTATGAATAAAATTTATACTCATCAGTCACTAATTCTGTCTTCAACATAAATTCCATAACAAGAGTGCCAAATTTAAATCTAGAACAATTCAAATGATCTTAAAACCCAGATTCAATTTTCAAGCCCAACATCAACACATCAATACAATTTTTAACAGTTCCATAGAGGAAAAGATCAATTAATTTACCTGTTCCAAAGATGAGGATGCACTTTTGTCATCTCCTTGGCAACCGCACCTACACTAAGAAGCTCCACCACCCACTCATTTGAAACTAACCAAGTCACAACCAGCGCCCTCAATTCCACCTGCACCAACCCCAACAACCCTATTTACGACCCTTGGTACAATAGGGCTAAAACGACACTGCCCCAGCTGAGCCCACGATAAAACCTCCGACGCCGGTGAGTGAGATTGATGGGAGTGGTGGTGGTGGTCGTGGTGGCGGGGAGAGAATTGAGAGAGAGAGAGGGAAACGAAATGGTTGAGGTGTACTGAAATTTCCCTTTTCTTTTTCTTTTTAGTTATGTTAGGGAGATATTGGTAAATTTATTGTAGTGTATTTATAAAATTTATATTTTAAATGTTTTGTAGTTATAATGTAGTGTAGAAATTAAATATTGTATCCGCAATAAAATCACTCTTTCTACAAACTATTATTTAGAATATACTATAGAAAGTCTATTTTGACTAAAAAGATGATTTATTTGCACAAATTTTAGCACATTTATTTATATTAAAAAATATTATCCATTTTTTTTTTTCTAAATTCCAATGCAACGCACATCATATAGAATATGTAACGTTTATTTATATTGAATGTGTCATTACTGCTTCTTATCAGCATTAAATTAGTCTTTCAAAAAGCAGGTTTTGACTTTATACCCTTTTGAGGAAAAATATCAAATTCAAAATCACTGAATCAGTTTCTTTTAATGATAGTTTCTGTGAGATGCAAGCATTTCAAATTGTAATGGTTTGAATTTTTTTCCAGTGCAGATCAATGCTCAGTATAAAAAAATGAGTTAAAAAAAAATTAATATGCAGAAGTTTTGAGCGAGAGAACTGGGAGGGAAAACATGTCAGCTACTCCTCCTATTATATATTAAATAGATGTTTTTTTAACAAAAATTTCAAATTATTTTTTAACCATACATAATTTTTCTCTCTACTTTTCAATCACATCTTTTTCCGAAATCATAAAAAAACATATTTTTAAACACAGAATTTTTAACAAACAGAGCCTAAATTACACAATTTCTCAAACTACTTTTTAACCACACATATTCTCTCTCTCAAATTTTCATCAACTACTTTTTACCGAAAAATCATAAATAAACCAGTTTATAAACCAAACAGTGTTACCAAACAAATGCTTAAGATAAGATAAAAAATTTAAATTTATTATTTATACTTTATATTAATAAGATATGATAAGATACCCTTTAAAGCCCCATTTGGTACACATTATTCAAAATCTCGATTTTTGAAACTCATTTTCAAATACATATTCAATTAATAAATTAATCTACTTATAACCTCAAATAAAAAAAAAAAAACACACACACACACACACACACACTCTACCATTTAAAAAAGCTTACTATTTCAACCCACATTTTTATGAAATTATGAGTCTAATTATTGTATATCATGTTTGATGAAATATTATATAGAAAGTTTTACTCAAATATTTATATTCACATAATTACTTACTGAACTTATGTTTTTTAACGCATTCATTACAATTTATAAAAATATGGTCTGTTTGGTCCTGGAGGAATTTATCAATTTTTTCCTCAAATTTATTTTTAACCACACATTTCTATGTGACTTACAACTTTACACAAATTTTTAAGAACTTTTTAACCACACATTAAAAAATCTCTCAAATTTCTCATACATCAAACAGACACATAATTTATAAATTTTACACATTGTTCGGCTAAACCATTTTTTTAATCCAGAAAAAAACCCATTTCTTTCAGTTTTTTCACTGTTCAACTTTACAAAAGTTCTGCAATATATCGTTGATGTTGTCAATTCTCTTACAGGGTTCTTTGAATTGCACAGAAATTGATACTTTTCTTTCACTCATTTATGAATTGTACTAGATGATTTATATGTTCTTCTTTATTATTAGATCATATCAATATATCATCAAGCTATACAATTTAAAATTCATTAAATTTTTTAAATATATTATTTACTTTTTTATATATTTGTGGTGCATTTGTTTTAAACCAAAAAGCATTACTATCAATTTATATTTACCTTGATGTGTACTAAATGCTGTATAATCTATACCATCTTCCATTTTGACTTACCAAAATCCTGATTTATAATCAAATTTAGAATAATATTGTTTTTCTTTTGCAAGTTTTATTAATACTTCTTTATTTGGTAAAAAGTAACTATCAAATTTGATATATTTATTTAATTCATTATAATGTAATATCATTCTAGGTTTTCCTCTAACTTGTTCAGCATGTTCCATTACCATAAAATTTAGACTACTATGAGTTCCATTACTAGGTCTTATAAGTTTTTGGTCTAGCAATTCCTTTATTTGAGTGTTAAATTCTTGTGTATCTTATATGCTATACATCATTGGTCTTACTCTTATAATAACATTTTCTATTAGCTCTATTTTAGCTCTTGATGTGGTTTCCAAAATAATAATGAATTTTTCCCACAAATGTTTTCTAATTGTTCAATAATTTTTCTATACTTGTTTTTATTAATTTTTTTAGGACTTTTTTTGTGTAATATTATTTTATTATTTTATTTCATTTTTTATAATTGGTTTTTTCTCCCATTTATCACAACGCTAGGCTGGTTGAACTCTACGAGGTCTAAATTTCCTTGGGATTTTTAATAAATGTGCACAAGGTGTTTTGATGTAATCCGGGATAGGAGCTCAAAGGAGAAGTCAAGTCATGGACGACGCAACAACATTCGACATAGGAAAATGAACAATTTCCATGTTGGAAGCTAGTCGAGACGACGAATGGATCAACCTCATTCAAGCCGTCGAAGAAAATTATGGAATTTCAAAGTTTACGACCGTAACACCTATTCGTCACGGCCGTAACCATACCACTGAAGAAAACAGAGAATTTGAAGAAATTGACTTACGGCCGTAACCTGCGTCTCACGGCCGTAATGGTTAAGCAGAAAACGTCTTACGGCCGTAAATACGTTAGTCACGGCCGTAAATGAGTAATTGCGTGATTTTAGGAATTTTAATTCTTTCCTTATTTTTAGAAGTTGTTTCTTTGTTTAATTAGAACTCTTTAACCTAGTTTTTGACCCTATTTATAGGGATGTAATTTTCATTATTCATAACACAACTTTGACATTATAATTGAGAGGCTATTTGCTTTCATATCCTTATTCTTCATTGAATAAAATCCGAACTTGCGAGTTAATCTTGTTTGGTCAAATCTTGGGTGAGATTTACTTTTATTGTGATCAAGAGGTCAGCATATCTATTGATTGTGTTGGTTGCTTGGTTCAATTAATTTGAATCAATCTCGAAATCGTGATTCTTTGGCGTTCTTGGGTCGATTCCAATAATTTGTGGGTTGCGTAGATACAATTGCTACGTGGTTTGCATCATCTATACCGCTGACCTCTTGATCACAATAAAAGTAAATCTCACCCAAGATTTGAACAAACAAGATTAACTCGCAAGTTCGGATTTTATTCAATGAAGAATAAGGATATGAAAGAAAATAGCCTCTCAATTATAATGTCAAAGTTGTGTTATGAATAATGAAAATTACATCCCTATAAATAGGGTCAAAAACTAGGTTAAAGAGTTCTAATTAAACAAAGAAACAACTGCTAAAAATAAGGAAAGAATTAATATTCCTAAAATCACGCAATTACTCATTTACGGCCGTGACTAACGTATTTACGGCCGTAAGACGTTTTCTGCTTAACCATTACGGCCGTGAGACGCAGGTTACGGCCGTAAGTCAATTTCTTCAAATTCTCTGTTTTCTTCAGTGGTATGGTTACGGTCGTGACGAATAGGTGTTACTGCCGTAAACTTTGAAATTCCATAATTTTCTTCGACGGCTTGAATGAGGTTGATCCATTCGTCGTCTCGACTAGCTTCCAACATGGAAATTGTTCATTTTCCTATGTCGAATGTTGTTGCGTCGTCCATGACTTGACTTCTCCTTTGAGCTCCTATCCCGGATCACATCATTCTCCCCTTCTTCAAGATGATTCGTCCCGAATCATAGCTTGGTTCATGGTGTTTCAGCACACCGCCTGGATCAAAAGGAAAATTTTTTCCTCCATTACATAGGATCAACCAATAGTCGAATACTTGGATTGGAAGGACGAGTCGAAATAAGAACTTCCTTGGCCAAATGTGGTGTGACTCAAACCTCCAAGTATATTCAACCTGCAAGAAAGATTTAAGCAAAATAGGGTGGGAAATGTTAGTTTCACAAAGTACAAGATATGGATCCTTGTACTCATGGTATATCATTTCCAAATCCTCTTCCCTAACAACGAGGTCCTTCTCTTCACTTCCTTCTTTTGTTGTAACTTCTTGCTAAATCTCTTCTATTTCTTTTCTCTCATACTCATCCACCTCTTCTAACTCCACATTTTCAAGCTCAACTATCTCTTCTAAATTTTTAGTTTCAACTTCTTCTACATTTTTAGTCTCAACTACCTTTTCCACATTTTTATTTTCAACCACACCTTCATCCTCAATCACCTCTTCCACAATTTTATTTCCTTGTTCATTCACCTCCTTACTTCCCAATTCTTCATCTTCTACTTCAAATTTTGGAATTTGATCAACCGTTTCTAGTTTCAGCTTTCCCTCCTTCTCAACATCCCTATCTCGAGGATCCTCTTGCAATCTCACTACAACTTTCCTCTCACTCTCTTTTTTTACCTTCCTCGAATCGTCTAGTGCTTCCTCGAGTGTCAATCCATACAGTGTGAATGTTTTCCCTCTCGTAAGAATCCTGTATATGTGCATACTCTTATAATATATTGCTTCCCTCATACGACTCCACGATTTTCCTAACAAAATATGACAAGACTTTAAAGGCACTACATCACAAAATACGTCATCAATATATTTTCCACGGGTGATAGTCACTAGGACTTGCTTGGTTACATGGAACTCTCCAAATTCCCTCATCCACGTCACACAATAAGGTCTACTATGAGGTATTAGTGATAATCCTAATTTTTAACTATGGTGATATTAGCAAAATTAGTGAAGCACTCCCTATCAATTGCCAAACTGCACACCTTCTGACCCACATAACATCTAGTTTGGAACAACAAACCCGGATCATAATCCATCCCTTATGTGGCAATTCAAGAAAACTCAAGAATAGATGATCTAGACACCAACTAGCAAGAAGGAATTTATTTTCTTGCTCGAAAAATAGGCGGAAGAAAGAATTTTAGAGAATGTCAGGAATTAAAGAAATCCCAAGAAAGTAATTCTTGAACTTTGAATAGAAAGGAAAGAATATCAAGAATATTTTAGAAATTCAAGAAAGTGGTTCTTGAATGGAAATAAATTTTTTTTTTTGAATTTTGGGTGAATTTTCGGAAAAAATAAAATAAATAAAAATAATAATCTTTTTTTTTTTTATAAATCCGAAAATTCGACAACGAACACGACAAAATAAACGGAACTTAATTCGGATAAGAATTAAGCAAAACAAACACTTTTGAAATTTTTTGGAACGATTTTCTGGATTAAAGACTCAACAAACTCAAGAACAAGAAGAACGCAAAAAACTGAAAAAAAAAACACTCAACAAGATATGGATGATTTTTATGGGACTCGATGATAA